>JALLPF010000147.1:0-15612 GCA_036939455.1 Cyclotella distinguenda | reverse complement strand
CAATTGGGAAAAAAGAGTCATTCGTTTTCCAACGAATGTCCCTTCCATTTTCGTTGAATGACCGAGGTCAACGAAAAATTTCTCCTTCATTTCCGTTTCGTTTTACCTATTTTATGTACGTAACGGAGATAAACACAAATCTGACCGTCAAATTCGTTTTCGTTGGTCACGTATGGGACTGCCTAACAATTCAAATTCAGTCCGTATCGTACCATATCCCTCGACCGCGACTGATCATGCCCCCGATGGATATTCCAACAGTTGCGAGGGTGATAGTCATGTCGTTAATGATGCCACTAAGTCCTCCATCCACTGTCTCAGTAGTTCCAAAGGTCGAGAAATCAACAATTTTCATGGTGTATGGCTTAGCTTCGTACCGGCCACAGCTGAAGAGGCCGAGATTTACATTCGAACCGTTTCTCCAGTGTCAGAGAATCATTGCTGATTTGTATGATAACAGTTCTCAAAAACAAGGAAATTATTGGAAATTAATGAGCTCGTCGGCTCGCGTTGGAGACACTGGAGACGAGACTGATAATACACAGAGGGGTCAAGATTATTTCAGGGATGAAAAGGAGGAGCACCACGGTACTATAATTAGCCATCGAGGATCTTTACACCCAAATTCATTCGACGAAATGGTTATCTCTTCAATATTAGCGTCCGATGACGGAAAAGTTTCAATTCCATTCCCGAAAGGAATTGGCAACGGCTTTCATGTGATATCTCACCGTACTGTCCCAGCCTACGGGATATCAATGGATCAGCTTGCCGGCAAACTTAAATTCGAGGATATTCAAAGATTGGAAATTACTCCTCTGAATGTTACGATACAGGTGGCGTTGATGATGCTTTTCGAAGAGTACGACACGTTGACGAGGGCAAGGAAGGAATGTCGAAGGAAAAGGGTATTGATACTTCGTGGCTCAGAGGATGGTCATGAATTCCAGACGAAAGATTGGGAGAATCTTGAGTTTGATTTAGACAGAATGTCGATAGGGAAAGTCGGTGATAGAATGTAAGTTCCTCTTCATTTCTATCCAATGTAGACAACGTTATCGTTCAACCCTGTTCACGTGGCACTCTCATGATCTACTCATCAAATCAATAATAATGGACGTATAATATGATCAGCTATCCCGGAGACACGTTAGCCATACAGACTCGTATGACCAACGCTGGATACACTGAATCCATGAAGCACAACAAAGACCCTCTCTTCCATCTCCCGGTGGTGTACGAAGACGATCACATGGCTGTGGTGAACAAGCCGGAAGGCGTTGTAGTTTTCGGTCATAAAAACGGAGGCTTTGGGCGATACACCGTCAAATCGTCACTGCCTTATTTTTTGGAGCCGCCTAGGCTTGGCACGGTTTCTGTTCTATGGAATCCAATGCCCGTTCATAGATTGGATAGGGCCACCAGTGGGCTATTACTTGTGGCCAAGACGAAAGTTGCCATGGTGAATCTATCGAGGCAATTTAAGGAGAGGAAGATTAAGAAAACTTGTGAGATGATTCGTCTAATGCCATTTGCGTTGCTTCAGTTTTCTGACATATATTTGTTTGTTACATCGAGGATAGACACAGCGATTGTCAATGGAATGATTCAAGAGCCATCGCAAACATCGATCTCATCTGAAACGGCGAGAAATCTTGGGGTAAGCATCGAGAATTTTGAAGCAGAACCATTGTGGCAAATTACCGATGAGGAGCTCGAGGGCCAATCGGCACTCACTGTTTGGCGAATTTTATGGAGGTCGTCTTTGAAGCATGCACAAAATGAGACTGTCACAAAAGTTGAATTGAAGCCCACAACTGGTAGGTATCATCAATTGCGTCGGCATATGGTGAGTTATTGAAGTCCACGCCGTTATCCGAAGGCATCATTAACCCTGTTTTGCAACGTGCTCCAGGCGTGGGTCTGTCAATGTCCGATTCTGGGAGATAAGGCATATGATGGGGGAGGGGAGGCCAGGAACTTACGTAACGATGGATTATATCTATGCTCTAACAAAGTTTCTGTGGAACATCCATATTACAGTACACCGGAAGGTAGAAAAGAGTTTGACAGTAATTATTACTGTACAGTACCAAGGGATATCTACGGGGAAAGTGGAGGATCTATCATTATAGAAGAAGGAGATGGCACCATACGAGTCAATGTGGAAATTGCCTTACCGTCTAAGTTTGACAATTTCTTTGAGATGAAATAACCGCTAGAATACATTACTTTTGAACGCCACGAACCATGCTGAGATGAAGTCTAATCGAGGAAACAATGTTACATTATAATATTGTGATACTGAGCTACGTTGAGTAAATTATTGAGAACAAAAAGGTAATATGATTACGTAGGTCATATTATTATTTGAACACCATAACATGAGAATGCCGCATGGATGTTCAATCATAATGGCATCTCATACTCGGAGATGAAACTTAATGACGACACATCTCGCTGCCCCGCATTTACTCTGTCATTCACATAATTGAATAGTGTCTTGACAAAATAAATTATCAAAAGGTGTTAGTTCTCTTGATAAGTCATTGACTTAGTAATTATTGGTAGGATAAAAAGATGCCGCTTCTGCGTTCAAATATGGTCCACGGATCAAATCGTCGATTTCATTCTCATCTTCTGCATCATGTTGTTGATCTTGATTCATTGCGCTCTGTTGGCTTGCTAATTTCTGTTTTAGATCTGCTTCCTCGTATTTTTTTTTCAAATGGAACGATTCGGCCTGTTGAGCAAAGGAAGCCGCGCTATTCATAATGCCCAATATAATTCCATTAGGAGGGCCAGTTGGATTCATTGAATACGAATTCCCCACTTTACCTAGGACTTCAAGATTGCCACAAACGTGATGAAGTATTTCCCTCGCTTGCTCGGCTGTACTTAGGTACCAGGATAACATGTTGTTCTCTAAAGATGCATTGACTCGATCGCAAAGTCCAATAATGTAAATGAGTAGTTCTTGACCGAACAGTAGTCTCACATACACAGTTGCCATGTCGCGAATCCTATTGCTAAATTTAGCGAACCAGTCCGCGTGGCGAGGGCTTTTAACATGACTGAGACAACTTATGAAATTGCCCATTTGATCGACGTGATCCCCTTGTGGATTGCCAAACCTAGACAAATTATATTGTTGGGTGAACGGTTTGTATGGCATCTGCCCCATTACGCGACTGAATTCGTCGTATCTTTCCCTTTGGATCATTTCGTGAGTAAACGAAGTACCACAGCAAGTGCATTCGATACTGTCTACTACGGAGTTGGACAAGAAAATTTGCATGATCTCGTTCTTACGTTGACTAAAATCGCTTTGACAACGTAGGTTCTCAAAAGCAAAGTGCAAAGTATAGTCGCCCTCGTTGGTTTGCTTGTATCTGTTGACGTCTTCATTTATTCTCTTGTGTTTCTTGCTGACTGATTCTGGAACCACAACATTGAAAAATTGTCGCAGAACAGCTTTCCATTTTTTGAAGATCACAATTGCAACAGCAGGATCAAACTCAAGCCTGTTCCGACGAGATAAGATAAATTTAGCAATTTTTCTTTCTGAATTTAACTCTTCGGATTTCTTCCCTTGTTCATCTTCACTGTGGATTTCATCAGCATTTCCCTTTGTGATTTCATCTAGAAATGTTCGACTTTCGGTCAAGGCATTAAAGACGCCATGCTTGTCGTCAATTGATACAGCCTTAAGCACAGAAGAAATGGACCGATCCCACCGCTCAGAGAAGTCGACACCGACATAATTCTGTCTCTGTTGAATCAATTTACATGATATAAAATGGTCTGTTTCATCAAGTCTATCCAAAAATTCGCACAAGTCGAGCAAAGTGTGTGGAGTTTTTGCCAATGGACCATCCAAGTATGATGGATACAACCTTTCCACAAAGATTCTTTTAAGCTCAGCAATCAGTGCTTTAGTGTTGCCTTGAAGGGGTAGAGAAGGGAGTGAATTCCCATTTTTGTATTCTGAAATGCTCAGATCTGTTCCAGCATTTGAGAAGATAACGGCATTGCAACACAAAAATGCACAGAGACGAAGTGCCTTCAAAAATCTACCGCCATCATTGTCATCGTTGATCAATTCCTGTTGCATCAGCTCATATTTCAATATTATATTGGCAGTTGCTTCAAGGTGAACAACAACAATCTGAAATAGATCGTCAAAGTGATAATGACAATACTTCAAAAGCATATCCTTCACTGGGACCCCAAATCCTTGTAGTTTTGAAAGTCCTGATTCCCCAACAAAGAGTGCACGATAGTATGAATGTTTTGGCATAATAATATGAGGAGATTTCACTTCACTGTACCGAAGCGAGAGTGCTCCGAATAAAGCCAGGGCATTGGCTTCCAGCATATCCACCTGATCCCATTTGCTGAGTGGTGTATTTTCATGGGATGTATTAATGATCCGTTCCACAACCATTATAGAATTCATGAAATTATCATGAACTGAATCATTGGCCCACTGCCAAAGACGAGGGAAAATAAGTTTTCCTTTGATGATAAATGGTGCCTTCTTTCTCATTGAGTCAAAACGAATGCTCTTTGTTTGTGGGTGCTTTTCTATCCGTATTATTTCTTTTTCAAGAGCCTCTCTGGCGTATGATTTCCCTTCACACAAGCTCAAAATCCTGTGGTGTTTAATGGTGTGTCTGATATCTACCCGTTTCAGATGAATCTTCAGATCAACAAAACTTTTCGTCGAAAACAGAGTCAATGCTTTCAGCACCTGAGACTCTAAAACTACGCCACCCAAGGAATCTTGTTTACGCTTATTTGTGTTTTCTCCAACCTCGATGGTGGTACGTCTTTCATGAAAAAGAACATCTACCAGCTCATGAAGCAAAAGTCCTCTGTCTTCTTTCAGTTGCTTCTCGTTACAACATAGCAATTGTACTCCATTTCTTTTGGCTTCGTTGAACAATGTCATCATTCGACCATTACACAATATCTGCAATTGTATACAATCAATCCATCTCTTCAGATGTAATGATTCCTTTGAATGTCTTCGGCAACATTCACTTTTAACACAGACGCTGGCACGAAACTTGAAGCAAATCGCCACTTGGTCATGGTAAACAACCCCCAGATCATGCCATAGAACATATAGCCTGGCGGTCCGTTTCAGGAGAAACTTAGAGAGTAATGTGTGAATCTTAATGCGATCAACGCAAAGTGTAAAACCATGGATGCTTCTTCCTCCAGGATACAGTGGCAGCTCGCATTTTTCATTGTGCAACACTTCACGGAGCCTGTTGAAAGAAACAGTGCAAACTGATTTTTCATCGCAGCTAATAAAGACGGCATATCATCACATACCTCAAGTTTGTTAGAGGATTCGTCTCAAGCTGGGTAGGATCAAACTGCTTTGGGTTCAAGTTGAAGTAAGCCTCGGCTTGAGCAACAGCTTGATCCTCCTCCCGACTTCGTGAACTTTGCTGTTTGCGTAAACTTAAAGAAAGAATATGCATGTCATCCGCCAAAGATTGGATAAATCGTAGACGTTCTGCAATGTCGGCGCCTGGTAATTTGTGCAGTAGATCTTCTTTTGAAGTAGCTTCAACAGCTAGTTCCAGAGACTTGTATCGCCACAAAACTGGTGCACTAGATCTTGAGGTAATGTTGAATAGACCATTGATATCATCTTGTAATAGAAACTGTGAAATCAAAGATGAACACTCAACATCATTTGTGTCAATGCTGTTGGTCTTCGTTATCAGTTTTGACAGTAACGACCCTCTGTCATCTTTCCACGAGTCACAAAGAAGAATAAGTTCCACAAAACGGATTCTCAACATTGTCGCCTTCCCTACGAAAGGCGATTTTGCATTATCAGACACAAGTTTTTCAAAGCAGTCAGCTGCTTCCAACAGATATCCCCGATCTTCAAGGGTGGTAGCTGCCTCCTCAATTTTATTGCTCCTGTTGAGTTCAGCAACCAGAATCTGTGTAACATCTGGCATTGATTCATTTGACATAGATTTGATCTCATTCGAAAAAAACCGATGCCCCCCCCAAGGTCTTTTAGTGAGAACAGAATCTGCATCATCTAGACCCGTGGACAGCAGCGTAATCCTCTCGGATCCCTCTGGAATAAACGAAAGTGCAGCAAGGAATCCACTTTTGTCTTTCTTGTACAATGAGCGACATCCAATTTTTGCAGCCATTTGGACAGTTTCTATGATATCCTTGCAATCATTCGATGCCTGTTGGAAATCGCTCTGAAAAGATCTAATTGGGTCATTTTTAATTGGGTCATTTTCCAACTCAGGTACTGAGGTGCACATTTGGTAAAGTTGTTTCAATGTTTGGCCATCTTGCAGTGGGAAAGAACCCGAAGATATCACCTGATGTGCATCAGGGTAGAGTTTAGCGCAGACAAAGTTACGGAAGCTATCAAGCAACAAAATTGAGTTCGTATTATGTTTTGAAAAACATCTCCAAAATAATCTTCCAGCGTAAGAGAAGTATTTGCTCTCATGTGTTGATGGGGCAAATGGCAACGACTCTCTCTTCTCATCATTTAATCTCTTAGCATAGCATAGACGTGCGTAAAGCTCAAACATTCGCGCAGCTTCTTCATCGTATTCCCCCGTGCGAAGAAGGCATAGTGCAGCTTTGTTGAGAAACCCAACGTCTGTTATATTATTCAGTTGGGTGGTTTAGATCATGCCGCCAAATATCATGTTGGTTGATTACATAATTTTTAACTCACCTCGTGCCTCAAGCAATTGGCTAGTGATTTGAAATAGCTTCTTCTTCATTTCGATACTGTGCTTACCCCTTCTTTTGAAGCTATCTTGTTGTTCAATATCAGTGTATGACAAAAAGGCTAACGCAAAATCCCTTCTTTTCATATCACCTGCTTTGTCAAAGCATTTTGCAGCAAGACGTAAGCAGCCTTTTTGTCTATCGCCTGTAGTCATATTCAGAATGGAACAATGCAAACTTAGATGATTAAAAGTGAGTGCCCATCGTTGTTGTGGAAACACACTTTCTCACCTTCAGCATTTTGGAGATAATATTCGCCTCTTTTTCTCCAATCTTCTATTGTGTTCATCACCCCAAATACTCTCACGCTGGAGAGTCCTTTGTCCCTGTTGGCTACTTCAACGACACATCGCCTCCGGAAGTAATTGAACATGGGTCGAGCCTGTTCAATATTTGTCTCAGCAATGAAGACATTGACCCTTGCCCGAGTGATGGCCGTATCTGATGTTGGCAAATATAATGTTAACTCTATCGTTGTTATGATGATTTTTCGATATGTACAATCAGAACGACTTACACAGTTGCTTTAATTCGGTCTCGAGAATTTTATGTCTATCTCCACTGAACTCTAGATGGCGACTCTCATTGAGTAAAGGATTATCCCACTCGTATTTTTGAACTCCCGAAGACATGACAATAGTGTCAGCATAGTAAGCATCAATGTCCTCCTTTGTGTAATTCGACACAACCCTCCACAGTTCTACAAAAAAGGGAAGTCAGAAAGGGAAGAGCCTGAAATGAATGACCGATAAAACGACTTACCACCAGCAGGAGAATCCGAGAAGAAATTGTAAAGGAGAACGTCATCAAATTCTAGACCTTTCGACTCTTGAACCTGCACACATGTAGAATGCTTGTGTGAATATATGAATTTCTTTTCACAAAAATGGATGACATCTATACATCCTCTTACAGTCATCACCCAATCACGATCGACGCCAAACTCATCGGGTAAGTTCTTCTTTGCTTCCTCGGATCTGACTATGACAACTTGATGAGCTCCGAACTCAATCCTAGAGGTCTCTCGTTTTGCTCCATCCAGCATCAAGACGAGATCCTCTGTTGAAGCCACCTCCATAGTGACAGGTTTAGGTCCATTGAAAAGACCGAGATCGGGCGGCAACTTGTCAAGAGATGAGCTAAAGAAAAAATAAAGCAGCTCGACAACGCATGCTGCGAGTCGAAGCACCCCAGTATGAGAACGATAATTGTGTGTGAGTTGAAGTAGTTTTGGTTCAATCCCTCCAAAATTATTGTAGAATATCTGACGGACATCGGTGAAACGAAAATCGACCCCGACTGTGCAAAGGTGAGTACTGCACTATGATACAAAGTTTACAAGCTTACATCTGATTCATCGCTCAGGCTTACCTGCAATTGACTGGGCACTATCTCCGGCCAAAAATAAATTGTTAGGGTCTCTACAAAGTTTGGTGAGGATATAAAGTTCAGCCTGAGTGAAATCCTGTACTTCATCCACAAATAGGAAATCAATTGGCAATATTCTTGGTCCATCGGCATCCAAATATCCGTCAGGACAAGCATTGATGAGCGAGATCCGTCCTGCAATGTTGTAAACCAAATCACATTCGTCAAAGTAACCCAGATCTTTCTTCAGCTTTTCGTAGCTGCAATACAAACCGTAGATTTCGCGTCTTTGTGCTTCGTCCATTCTGGATTGTTTGCGCGCTTTTGAAAAAATACGTTATGCAAAAGCCAGGAGATTGGTCATTGTTGATGTGTCACATCATGACAACGATAAAAATCGTCTAACTGCATGCTTACGTAATGCCAAATATTCAGCCAGAGTGAGAAACCTGTTCTGAGACAATGATCTGTCCTCATCACCTATTCCAAGCGCTGCAACTGATCCCTTGATGAAAGATTGAATTTCCCTCCACACAAGAACTGCATCAAGCTTCAACGAGCCACATCCAGAACTTATCTTTCTCCACAACTTACGGAATAATTGAAAGGTCATCTCCTGCCTAGTAGCCATCGTTGCATCTTCCGTTAAACCTCCTTGAGATAGCAGAGCTTCAACACCACTTGTGACCGAGTCTTTTTCCTTGTTCTTGTCTTTTCGATGTTCGCGCTCGATTTGCGTGAAAAACGGGTCGCCTGGAAGTTCTTGATCAAGAGTGTTTAACCACTCACATGACGTCAAAAATCTTGGACCGTCAACTGACTTCTCACTTTCGCATGCCGGTGATGAAATGGGAATAGAATTAATCGGGTCAACCTTAGAGCGCTTACGCCAAGCCAATCCCATGTTATTGAAAGATCTTTTCACTTCGTTGCACAGGATGCTGTTTTTCGTCAAAAAAATCTGACGAGGATGTCTGCATTCCGATGTCTGATTGCTGTTGAAAGATACATATTGCGCCCACATTCTGAAAAGCACACATTTCGGTGAGGACTGGTTCATTAGAGTGAACATGGTAATTTTTCGATAATTTACCTGAATACCAAGCAGGTGGTTTTTCCTGTCCCACTATATAGAAGAAGCGAAGACGATCGATGACATCAGGAATTTTATCACGATGAATTGGCAACACGAGGATTACAATCTGAACGATACCTTCTGCCCATCAATAGAATCGATTTCTGTGGTTCGGACTGGTAGTGAATGATGGCTATGGAAACATGCAAGCAGTACCAGAATCATAAGATATCGAAATATGCACAAGAAGTCAGAACGAAATAGGGGCGGTTTTTTGCTCACCGTGCTCCTTTGGGCCAGGTGTAAATGGTAAGTCCGCATTTTCGTCCTGCCCATCGAGCAGCATCTTTACAACACCAGCATTAAGCTCGTAAAACTTGAGCAGGGTGAATTGTTTCGGATCTTCACTTGCAGGGTGGTAGTGATTCGATTTGCCCACTGGGGCCTCCCTTTTCCCACTATTGAGACAGGCCAACTCCTGTGTCATCGGAAACACTCGAGGTATAGTGATATCGCCACGGCTGGCCTTGGAAGCTGCTGCGTTACTCCTGTCTATTTCAGCATAAAGAGCGCATTCCTCACCTCGTCGGTGAGACTTCTCGATTCGTTCAATAGTTAGATCTATTGCTCGCGATAGGTTGTCGTGGTCTAAGACAATATCCCACACCCGAATGACCCTTAACGATATGCATTAGAGGTTAAAGAGAAAATTGTTGAATCAAAGAAATAAATTCATCAGACTCACTGCTCGCAATAATGTTGCTCTCCATTTGATCTTCTCGGTGAGAAGGCAATGGCAACCTCCCAAATGATCCGACTTCCTGAGTCTATTTTACTTTCATACAACCGCAGTCTCTTTGATTGCGAATTCAGAGGCTTGCATAGAACATCTGTGATAGAGACATTATGGGGTCCAGTGAATCAGGAATTAAATCACAAATAAAAGTACACAGATAATATTCTTACATGGCCACCTTCCAGTGGATAGCATGGTCAATCTTCTAATGACTCGTTCGCAGAGTGTTCGATCACGTTTGATGTGTTTTCTAAACCATTTATGCGCATTCTCAGTAATATCAACATTCCAACACTCTGAAAAATCGTCCCACTGAAGGAGATCGATCCCAGCTTCGACCTCGGCGAGTCTGTCTTCAGACAAATCTTGATTAGAGAGAGCTGTGCAAACATCCTCCGGTGAGATGAATTGTACCGGCTTCTCGATGGTTATGCTTCCTGATCCAATGATTGGTATTTTTTTGGCGATGGCCTTCTGGTCCAATTGCTCACCGGTGGAATCTTCGATTTGGTTTTCAGGACTTTTGACTTTCTCGACGAGCTCATGCAACAAAGAACTATACCACTCAAGAGCGGACTTAATCTTCTGTTTTGCATCATTCATTGTTAGATCAAGTATTTTTTTCTCTTCTGCAGGAGTTTCCCCTATCACTGGACTATTTTCTTTTGGCAGGAGCTCCTCTGTCTGCGAGTCATTCGACACTGGTACTTCGAATTCTTTAACTTGAAATTTTTGTTTTCCCTTGGCCGATTGTCCAGATGCTCTAATAAGCGAATCTACAAAATCTTTCTTTGTGCCCTTGCCGGCAATCTTAGATGAAGCTCCAACAAGTGCTTTGAATTCAGATTCAGATTCCCTTGTGATGGTTACTTTGAGAGTAATGAGCTTCAATATCTTGTTGTTGAACTGATGCCCCTTACCGGCAGGTAAACGGGAAAATAGGAAGCAGATTGATGTGGCATTAACTGTGACCCCAGAACTTAATAATACTGTAATATCGTCCTGGCGGATTGGCTTTATTCGCATCGCAAATGATTCAATCATTTGACTTGCGTTCTCTCTAATCCAATCAGACGAGTCATCAGATCTGTTCAAGGCAGCGTCTAGTACAGGGGATGTAATTGATTCGCTGAACTGAAGCCATGCAGGAGTATCCGTGAAGTCAAACAAAAACTCGAATAACTCTTTCAAACTCCATGTATTTGTATTATTATTTGGTAAATTTTCAGCGGGTGGAATGTTTATTTCGTTCAAATCGAGAATAGATGCAAGACGTTGCATGACATGGTTTGCCTCTGAGGATCCTCCGATCATATTACTGCTTTCGCAAACTGAAAGAATTCAAGGTTGGATAATACGAGATTAAACTTTTTTTAGTCATGACAATGAATAAACGCACCTCCATTCTCCACATCGGAACATTTCACATTTCCTTGGTTTCTTTGATCCTCAAAGGTTTGAGACTCTACGAACTCCACCTCTTTCATTACGCATGCTGTTTCAGCAATCTGTGATACGACAGTTGCCTTCTTTTTTTTTTCCTTCTTTTTTTTCTTGGACTTCTTCTTCGCGGGAACGAGACTATCGACAATAGCATCGACTTCAAACGAAGCAAGGGTAACGGTCTGTTCGAAGTAGTCTAGCGGAGTAATAGCAACATCAACGAAAACGGATTTTCTGTTGTGCGTAGCTTTCCAAGTCGAGAAACATTCGTCTGGTGCCGAAAACAAAGCAACCGAATCAGATAGCAGTCGATCTATTTTGTCGGGGATACACGCAGCTACGAGGTAAGGTTTGACTTGAGAGTCCGGGTTCAAACAATCCTCATCAGAAACTGTCAGATAAAGTTTGTGGATTGGGCAACGGCGAACGTAAAGAATCGGACGATTGTCAATTGAAGCGGATATGCGAATGCCCTTCTGCCCGAGGAATTCTTTGACAGAGTTCGGTATTGAATTTGCCAAATCTAATGTTCGTTCGTAATTCTTTTTCCACACTGGATAGCCGCTCACAAGCATATTCTCGATCGGAGAATACACACCCATCAGCGAATCAATCCAGTCAAGAGGAATCTTGCAATAACGATGATCTGCATGCAGAACAATCTGCCTGTCCCATGCCAAGAAGTCGGGACTTTTAAGATATTTTAGGGGCAAAGGTACCGGAGGCTCACTCATTTTCATTCTAGCTTCATTCAACAACTTCAGTGGTGTGATAGCAATGTCAGCCGTGAAGGGCAGTGTAATACTGCCCATTCGATTCATGAACATCCATTTGCTGTAATGGTGAGATGCATCTAATAGCAGAAGTGACAAGGGATCATTCCAAAAATCCGTATCTCTGGATCTAGCTGGACTTCTTTCCATTAAAAAATGGTCTGAATTGGGCACTTGTGAAGTCGTGAGAGGATCGTAGACCTCCTGAGATACCACATGTATAGCTACGAAGCCGTCTTCGAAGGTTAGTCTGTGTCGCGCATCGTTGCGTGGAAAATCAAAACAAAATCCTTCTTCTTCCAGCATCATGTTATTCATAATGCGCAGTTCTTCCGTCATATCACTGTCTCGGACGTAAGATGGTAGTGGTACTGCTGACCGAATAGTATTCACGAACGTATACACGAGCGTATACACTCCAGTTACAAACGACCCGGGACAGCCGGGCGATTTACAGTGGACAACAATGTGTTTAATGTCAGCGCTGTAATCTGGTCGAATCGGGTCGAAAATATCTGATAGACTATTCTGCGGCGCAGGAATTCCTTTAATGGAGTGTGTATTCCCAGGATTGGCGCAATCTCCTCTCATACGAGATAATTGGGCTTGTAACTGCGAAGCGATGTTGGGCGAGAAAACGTTTTGAATATTAGCCATCACAGTTTCCAGCTCTGACTTTGTAGTTATTTCGCGATATTTGCGACACAAAATTTTGTGAGTTGAATAATCATTGCGCTGGCATTCTCGGCTTTTAATTACGGAAAGATAATGTCGGTGAATTGGTGAGCAAATTTCATGGCTTTCAATCACACTAAATTTACCTGCAGTATCCAACTCGCTTGCAGCGGGAGCATTTCATTATTTGAACTTTCTTTGAACCAGCAGTATCTCTGGCATCATCCTGAGACACACAAAATGCCAATGAATATATTTCAGCGAAGATTTTCGAAATGAATAACGAGGCAATGACGTATTACCATTGTATGAAGATGGCAATTGCCGCCTTCATTGGTAGAAGGGCAGTGTCGTTCACCGGTCGATTCTGACATCACGCCCAAACCACAGTATGTGCATGACAAAATCTCCGATGAGTAGTTTTGAATATTGGATTTATTAACCTGTTCTTGGGTGGTTCGAGATGAGGACACAGGGATTCGGGCGTCTAGAGTGGGCGCACTGGTGATGGATGTATTCGGTTTCCTAGAATTGTTGCTGTCTTCCTCTGGTATTACGCGATCTCTAGCGCAGTCTGACCGACGAGAATTTCCCCAGGGTGATGGCTCGTGGAAAGTCTCATTTCGGATCGAATTTCGCCGGGTCGAATGCATCGAAAAACCTTGACTTCTGTTCGAGCCTGACGATACAGCAGCCGTTAGAGCCACGCTTGTTTCTGCTTCAACGTGGTCTGGGCTCAACATCTCGGTTGGATCTGGCCTTGGAATTAGGCCTCCCCACAGCTGAAAAAAAAATGACAGAAGCAATCCGAGTTAGAGGCCGGAATTATATCGGCTTGCGAGTGAACTTCAACTTCGTTTATTCATCGTCAACTACCTCGACTAAAATATTTCCGTCTTGGAAGAATCTCTCGGCAACTTCAATGACAGCGTTCAGCCGTACCAACCGAACTGATTTTCAATTGCCTGACTGGAATTACGAACAGAATTGAAATTCAATTGCCCGACTGGAATTTGTATCGTAAACGTTGAATTAAAATCGACCGCTGTGCTCAAGAATTTTGGATATTGATGTCTTGATGTCACAGAAGATTATGATGGCTGTTGTTTTTGTCGCCGTTAGCCGTTGCCAAGCGAACGGCGGGACTAGTGAAATTTTCAGAAAAAATATTGCGTCCGTGCCTGTTGTCATTGAAGTTTGATGGATGGTTCTGGTTGGTACTTATACGTAGCCTTCACATAGAGTAGTGAGCGATGGTTTCACGATGGTAGCCAAGAAGTACGAGAACCCTACCGGCGATGTATCGTACGTGTCGCTATCCGCTGTCGTTCCAAGTCTATAAACATCATGGAATGCCTCCTCTACCTCCTGCAGTGACACGGTCCTCACCCGACGGAAGATAAGAAGTATGGTACGACACCACAATCTCGTATTCAAGAATATGTAATAGAGATAATATAAGCAGCATTAATAAAGTAGCAAGATCCTGCAAGATCAAGGTGTGAGCCAAATCTCCGCTCCATCTACAGCTTGAGAAGCATTGATATTATTTGAAGCCAGGTGGTTGGCCGAGTTTCTAGGTAAATTCGGTAGGATCACCCATGCCGAGAATCATAACGGTTCCGGTGCCGATGAACTACGACCGTGGTCCCATTATGGGTAAAATTTCACTTCTCTGCTCCTACTCTCTACTCTATATCATGGTACCTTCGCCTTCGCCCACATCACAAACATAATAATATCAGAAATTGTAACAATCCAAGTATTATGCAATTACCGAGGTCCAATCCTCCTCCCCAACTTTAGTCAAGGTGATGATGATTTTATCCTGCTTTTTCTTAAACGAGGCATGGGCAATTTCTCCGTACAGTCGATCCAACGAAAGACGATGATCCTCCCCCTTCGGTGGTTCCTTCTCCTCCTCCATCCCCGCGGTATCACAAACAAGATCCTCCTTCGCATGGTCCGTCGGAGTCGCAACATAATCCTTGACCAAAAGACTCAAACTCCTCCGGGTCGATTCGAGAATCACATTTTCCGCGGGAGTGCCCCCCACATTCTTCAAATTGACGTATATCTTAACCTTGGTTCCCTCGTCGAAGAACGCATAGTTGGTAATGTTGCTCTTGGACAGTGACATGGCCCTCGAAGCCACCGCCACGGCCGCCGGGCTGCTGCCCACCACGGAGGGTACATCTCCATTATCGGTAATGCTGCTCGAGGTGGCGAGCAATCGGGGTTCGATTCTGCCATCCCAGTCGGGTCCGGTGGCGCTGCGGGCGTGGGCGAAGTAGTAGGCGTGTTGGCCCATGCGGTCGATGTTGTCCTGGAGGGCCGATTTGGAGGGGGGTGACGCGGCGGGATTGGAGGAGGTGGGTGGGTTGATTTCTTGTGCCATGGTGGATGAGATGTTACGCAATGCAATGCAGTGTTGAATGGTGCTTCTGGGGTGGGGATGGGGGACGGAATTCCATGGAGGCCGGCACCGACTGCAGGCTTGAACCGCACTGTGGTGAGTCGAGTTATTTATTTAAGCTGACACAATTTAAAAGTACTTATATCTTTTTAATTTTTTGGCGCCATGCGCAACGACGGAAGCGCCCGGCCTGGCCTCTCTACCTACCGAAGTACATACTACTTAATCTGTTTCATAAATAATGCTCGTTTTTTGACGAAACAGGGGTAAG
>JALLPF010000146.1:0-15662 GCA_036939455.1 Cyclotella distinguenda | reverse complement strand
ACTCCCCTCGTCTCCCCATTCTTCAACTCTCAAAATGATAAAACACAAACCCCATGTCATTCCCCTCATTCATCGTCCCATCGACTACTTACCTCGCGCATTCCCCCATGCAGTAAGTGCTCCCTCCTTCAGATCCTGCGTCGTACAGTGCCGAGTGTTGGTAGAATAAGGAACGCGTCAAACTGCTGGATGAAAGAGCAGACTTGGGGGCTTGGGAGCATGTTGTATGACGTTGGTGATGATTCTCATAATAATATTATGGTACAAAATGTTAAGTCTACGGTGGGGGATTTCTAGCGGGATTCGGTTGGTCGAAACAAAGTTGGAAAAGAAGGCGATTCGTGTAGAAGATATATTAATTCCTACATTAAAATCAAAATCGAGTTGCCAAAAAATCCATCGAATCGGCATCTTTCTCACTGGAACGGCTGACGGCAGATAGAAAAAGTCATCGTTCCCGACGGCGAAAATCGCCACAGTCCTGAGATCTAAATCGCGACATGATGAGCTACATGTACCTCATTCGGTTAGTCCATTAGGACATTGGAAGTACGTTTATTTTAGGGTCTAAAGTATAGGATTTTCGAATCCAATAGGATTCCAAAATCCTATTCTGGCGCATAGACACTAGAGGGTACTTATAGTAAATTTCCACGGTGACAAAAATAAATTTTCGGTGGTATCGTATCGCGTACGATACCCTACTGAAATAGAGGATGTCGTCCCCACCCGAATCCCTCCTCTCCCGTCTCGAATTCCATGCCACAGAATCCCCCAACAAAACTGCCGTCACGTTCCTCCAATCAGACGAAAAATCTGCCTCGTCCCTGACCTACTCCGAGCTCCACTCTGCCACAAATTGCCTCGCACGCTGGCTACTCGACTACTCCAGAGCCGGCGATCGAATCCTGCTAGTCTACCCGCCATGCTCGCCACACTTCCTCCTCTCCTTTCTGGCCTGTCTTCGAGCCGGCATAATCGCAGTCCCAGTTTATCCACCCCATCCCTCCCGGTCGGAGAGTGTCGCGGCGTTTTCAGCCATTGCGAAAGGATGCGATGCTAAAGTCGCCCTGACTAATGGAGAGTATATGAAGTTGAAGCGACTGGACAAGCTGACATCCTTTCGGGCCAGTAAGTGGCCTCAGGTTTCTTGGATAGTTACTGACAAGGACGACGTTTCTAAATCGTCGCAAGAGCTGCTGCTGCCTTCGCCTCCTGCCTCGTCCTCCGTAGCATTCTTACAGTACACATCGGGGTCCACCTCGGATCCTAAAGGGGTCATGATCACCCACCTCAACCTCTCACATAATCTCTCCATCATCGTTGACGAACTCTCCGCCTCGTCTTCAACTGTGGTGGTATCCTGGCTACCCCAATACCACGATATGGGCCTCATTGGTTCAATGTTAGGGACACTCTATTGCGGCGGGAGTGGGTATTATTTGTCTCCCATCGCGTTTCTTGCAAGACCCAGCAGGTGGTTAGAGGCCGTGAGCACATATAGAGCTACTCATTTGCAGGCCCCCAATTTCGCGTTTGGATTGACGGCGAGGAAGTTTTCGGAGGATGAGTACTTTTTCGAGACGGAAGATGAGAACAAGAGAGGGAGGAAGCATTTGGATTTGTCGTGTGTGGAGCATATAATAAATGGAGCAGAACCAGTCACTGAAACTTCAATCGGTAAGTGTTTTTATATTTATCGCTGTGCTATGAAGTGCTCTGGTATCGATGCTCTTCATGCACCCTCCTTCTGATGCGTCCTCCACACTATTTTTCAAAGAGGCATTCGAACTCACCTTTCGACCGTTTGGACTACCAAAAGGTGTCATTCATCCTACCTATGGACTAGCTGAACATACCGTATTCGTCTCTTCTGGTGGAAAGGGCAGGTTGACAGTGAAGCGGAGAGAGCTTGAGGAGGAGAATCGAGTTGTAATCATTGAGGATACAATTGCCGACCATTCAGATGTGGCGACTGTTAGGTTGCTGGGATGTGGATTTCCGTCACGACAGAATGTAAATATTTGTATCGTGGATCCCGAGTGTAGAACCTCCCTGGAGGACGATTGTGTTGGAGAGATATGGATTGACTCTCCTTCGAAGGCGTTGGGATACTTTGGTAATGATGACGTGACAAAGAGTGAGTTTCACGCTGTCATGGCTGGGAGTGACTCATCAGACCTACCCTCTGTTGACTATCTGCGCTCGGGTGACTTGGGTTTCCTTCATAAACACGAACTGTACGTTTGTGGAAGACTAAAGGATCTGATTATTGTTGCCGGGCGTAACTATTACCCGCAAGATTTAGAGGCCCTGGCAGAATCTGTTTCCAGCGGCATTCGACCTGGATGTTCTGCGGCATTTTCTATCAGTCCTAATTCAAATAATGTGTATGATGGGGAGATCGAAGATGTCGTCTTGACTCTGGAGTTGAAAGATCCTCCGACCAAACCAATGGATTTGCAATCAACGTGCGAGGCGATTGCCTCGACTGTCCGTGCCGAGATCAACAAGGAGTTCTCCTTGTCTGTATCCATCATTGTTTTATTGAAAGCGAAAAGCGTGCCTAAAACAACGAGTGGGAAGATATCCCGTTCAAGAACCAAAAAGTCATTTATAAGTGGGACCTTGGATGAATTGTACAGGGCAAATTTCAAAGGAGATAATCGAAACATTGTACCTTCGACCTTAGCTGAGCCCACCGACATCAACGTAGGATCGCATTCAGTATCAGATGGAATACAATCAGCACCATTGAACGCTCTGTCTACCGAGGATATAAAAACACTAGACCGACGAGAAATCCGAGTAATCATGCTCAACGCCATCAGCCAAATTTCCAACATTGATAAGAGTTTAATATCTGACACCTCTCCTCTCAACACATTTATGGATTCCGTTAGTATAGCTCAATTAAAAGGAATGCTCGAGGGACAATATAACGTCAAAGCTCTCACCGATGAGTATTTGTTCCGAGATTCTACGACTTTGAACAGGCTTGTTGAAGTTGTTAAGATGGGAGAATCTCTGGACGAGTCATCTAGTGCGAGTGTTGGTATTGTGGCAGCAGAGTCACGTGGTGGTATTTCTGGAGCTCTGGGATGCCCCCCTGGTGTTGTTTGCTGCACTATTATGTAAATCATAGTGCAGGACATTTTAATCTACTCAAGTGCTCTGTCTCAGTATCGGTTTTTCTTATCAACAAATTTATGCACACATCCGTAACGAAGAATACGAGAAATATAACAGTAATGTCAACTCAAGAATACCTGTGAATGAGTACAACTTCGGTGCTGAATTTTCTTCCAACAATAAGAGTGATTCCTTGGACGTTGGCATGTGTGTAGATTGAACATTTTTTATCGGAGGTGGAGATGCAATGGTTGGACGGTGAACAGGCAGATCGTTCTGAGACGTAATGGGAAGCTTTGGCATTGGAATCACAAATAATGGTGCAGGACTCAAAGTCGACTTTTGAATCGCAGACGGTGATTCCGGTATTGATGGCTGCGATCGATTTGGTGGTAATATTCCTGCCATCAATGACTTTACATTGAAGATGTCATTCACGATGAGATAAAAATTCTCCATTATCTGATTGACCATAGACAGTTCAATTGTAGAGCACCCTTCATCGTGGCATCCGACTGAGAGGATTCTACCCACTGATTCGATAAAGGAATCGTCAATCATCCCCCCATTCACAAATTCAGTTAATTGGTCCATGTAGTTCCACTTTGCATCTTCATATCTTTGAACCCGCTCAGCCCATTCAAACATTGCCACAGTCCATATCAATTCCTTTGAATATTCGCTGGAACATGTTGACTCGGGATACTTACAAAAATCAACTTCAGGATAGAGAGACGGTCTTCCATCCTGTGCGGCTCGCGCTCCGAGGTGGTAATTCAATTTACCAATGTTGCATATATTCCTTGTGAGCAATGCTCCACGACCCCTGAAAAGGTTCGTTCTGAGCTCAACGTATTTGCATGTCGCCAAACAATTGCAAGGACCGACTTACCACCAGCAGCAGCCTGTGATAAAGCAATATATAAAAGTCAGTCCCATTCGTCAAGGCAGTATTCGAAAGAAAAATCGAGAGCGCGTTCCTCGCCTTCTACATCCGTTCGTCCTGTGGTACTAGAATACGGAGCATTTTTAATCTCCATTCCACTTGAGGTATCCCAATATCCCGAATAATCTCCCTCCCCACTCCCAGCCCGACATGTAAACGGTGGGGGCGCCCTCAATTCATTTCCCACATCCACTGCCGTGATATTCATCGCTCTGTCGACTTGACAGTCGTACATCTCTCCGCACCCCTCATCTTGATACGATCTTCCATATTGTCCGCAGCTATTGCTAATGGCATAACGTCCGGCAACCACTTGATGGTTAAGCTCATCGCAAGTATCGTGTTGAATGGATTCTACCATGGCATTGGCAAGGAATGCGGCAAGGTTGACTAATCCGTAGGGGTAGATATCTTTATGTGCGTTTCCCAAAAAGAACGTGATGTTGGCACCGAATTCCTGATTGGACATGATGTCTAACGAGGACAAAAGAGAGTCAAAGAAATACTTGATGGATGGGTACGGTATCCCCGACGATGAGTAGGAAATGAGCACAAACTCTTCAAGGAGGCTTTGAGATGTACGTAGGACTGGCATTGCGAATTCAGATGCAGTAGGGTACATTGTTGGAGTGTCGGACTGCAGTAAAATTGACGGAAAGATGTTGATTAGGCTGGATCAGTAACAGCGATCACTGTTGAGAGAATTAGAGCACTCATATTCTTACAGGTTTATTCGTAGGGGGTAGTGTCGGAGTTTTAGTCGGTCTGTTCGTAGGAGCCTGTTTTGGTTTTGATTCGATCGTTGATGAAAATAGAACATGAATGATGAGACGGGACACGGGACACAATTATTGTTTATCAAATCCATTTCATACAGCTTCATTTCAAGATGCCAGCGTCAGCAAGAATATTGTTGTCAACACATCCGAACAAACTCACCGTAGTGGGTGACAAAGTGGGCGATTTGGTGGGACTCTCGCTCGGAGACAGAGTGGGCGGACATGTTGACTCTGTACAATCCACCAAATAATCCCAGTCGCAATATCCCGCGAAATCGTTGAAAAGAAGGCCACCACCGCACTTGACTCTGTTCTTCACTTTGCCGCCGAAGCAGACGTTGTATACTGTGCATCCAGTGCCTGGCACCTTTTCGACGCCGGAGAAATCGTTGGCGCAGGGTTCGTAACAGGAAGGAAGGATCAACGTGCTGGAGAGGACTCGGGGAAAGAGTAGTGAGAGCAGGAAGGTCCTCTGCGAGAAAGTTGTCATGATTTCGTCGTCTGTATTGCTGCTTGGATCAATTCACTTGCAGTTGCTTCGTTTGTTAGGGTGTCTCTGGATGAAACACAAAAAAGGAAAATTCCCTCAACTTCTCGCGGACCGTGTTCTGTGATGTTGTAATTTTCGTCAAAAACCAAAAAAAGAAAAAAGACGTCTTTGGAACTCTCAGGAACCTAGTTTTTATTCTTTTTATGGTACCGATCTTTTTACGAACATTGTATCTTGCAGTAGGAGTGTGAATCACGTTTGATCGTGAATAAAAACAGTACGAACTTAGGTGAATAAGTAAGTAAGTACTTATTATAAGTAGTATCTACCTTACCTATCGTACGACACCACGGTGGTCTTGCTTGATCTCATGGCACACTCAATCGTGGAATTGAAAAACCAAAGCAATAGCATAGCAATAACACCTTCAGGGTTCAGGGTTCCGATGGACAATGGAAATATGACAAGAGCAACCCACCAAGCAGACGCAAAATCCACCCGACCCGGCCGCCACACCACCCTCATCGCACTCTTCCTCCTGCTATCCGCGATCCTCCTCTGCGTAAATTTGTCGTCGCCTTCCCTTCAGCGTCGTCTCTCCGCAGTCGACACCGCATCGGAGCATCCTTCGCTTATCCCACTCAAATCGTCTGACCTCCTCACTTTCTCTCTCGCCTTCCTCTTCCTCCTTCTGTCCGCCTCTTCGGGCGTTGGCGGCGGCGGCATTCTCGTTCCACTGTACATTCTCATCCTAGGCTTCCCCCCAAAACACGCCATTCCTCTGGGCAATGTTACAGTACTAGGTGGATCCATCGCCAACACACTCGCCAACGCCCCTCGCCGTCACCCCCATGCGGATAAACCACTCGTTGACTGGAATTTGATAATGGCCATGGAGCCGCCCACTCTGCTTGGAGCGTTGGTGGGTGCCAATTTGAACAAGGTGCTGCCCGATATCGTGCTGACCGTTTTGTTGGTGGTGCTTCTTTCCGCGACGGCATTTGTGACGCTCAGAAAGGCGGTGCAGATTCACCGAGAGGAAAAGTGGGAGAAAGGCTTGGAGGAACCTTTGCTCGCAGGATTGGGGGAGGATGAGGAGAGGGAGTCGGAATACGAGGAATTCAACTTTAGGAATTCCGACCATGGAACTGGTGCTCTATCGCCCGTTTATCTTCAAGACGGTTCTCATGATCACGATTCGAATAACAACACCGATGAGGAGAGCTACTCCCTTCCAGAATCCGACAATCCACTACTCCAACGAATCCTCAACGAAGAGCGTCACGTTAACAAGAGTAACGTCATCCTGCTGATCACCTTGTTCCTTGTCATTCTGACAATTAACATCCTCAAGGGAGGAGGAGCCACACCCAGCCCCATAGGCATCCATTGTGGATCGCCGGCGTTTTGGGCTGCTCAACTTTTTTTATTTCTGTGGATCGCTTTAATAACAATGGTCGCAAGGAGGCGGCTGTGGAGGGATGCAGAGAAGAAGATGGAGGCAGGGTATGTGACCGCCAAGGGGGATTGGGACGAGCGGTCGACATTGATATTTCCTCTGATGAGTATGGTGGCCGGATTTTGTGCAGGAATGTAAGATTTCTTGTTCAATTACGCATGCACACTACTTCTCCGCATTAATAACACACCCCCATTGAACAGGTTCGGCATCGGCGGAGGCATCATAAAAGGTCCCCTCATGCTCGCCATGGGAGTTCACCCCGCCGTCGCCTCCGCCACATCTGCCTGCATGATTCTCTTCACCTCTTTCACCGCCACCACCACCTTTTTGATTTACGGGATGCTCGTTCGGGACTATGCGGTGGCCTGCCTACTCCTGGGATTAGTGGCCACTGCGGTGGGTCAATGGGGGTTGAGTCGGATTGGATCGAGACGGAATTCGACCATTGCATTCTCAATCGGGGGAGTAGTCTTGCTTTCAGCTGTGCTTATGACTTTAGAATCGCTGGTGCAGACGGATGGGGGAGATGTGGATTTTGCCGGTATTTGTACCGAGCATGTTAACGGTCCGGCGTGAGACTTGAGACAACATGAGGCTGTGTCGACGAATTGTTTGGGAATTGTTAAGTTATGACAAACTCTGTTTCTTCGTTAGTTCTTTATAGGATCCCAGGGGAGAAGAATTGATTGTCACAGATTGGGGAGACGCCGACACTGGAAGTACGGCTCTTCTAATTTCAAATTCGATCGACAACTGTAATCGTCGGAGCTGCCGAATGGAATCATTAATCTATGATGACTGTATATAATGCCTGAGTAATTTTTCTATATTTGCGTCGATAGTTATCTCATAGAAGACGATTAGACCGCCGATACCACCTACACCCTTGTTGCCGATCACGGACACCGAGCCTGCATCATGTGGGGTGGCTTCTGAAAATTCAGACGGCGCTGGTCGAAATTGTAGTCGATTACCACTTTTGATTCGCCAAATTCCGTACTGAAAATTACTAGTAATAATGTTTATCCTGACTTGAAATTCTTCGAATCGATTGTTGACTATGGAAAGCTCTGCGACACCACCTACGCCTATGATGTGGCCGTTTACGGACACCGAGCCTGCACCATGAAGGGTGGCTTCCGAAACTATCGCGCTGGTCGACATGGTAGTCGATTACCCCTTTTGATCTAACTTCGTATCTACCAAAATCCGATCTGAATCTAACTCGAAATAATAATTGTCCTGACCTGAAAATTCTTCGAATTGATTGTTGACAATGGAAAAACAATCGGACCCAAACCAGACTACCCATCAACGCGGTTCCATTACTTGTAACGCCAGATTTCAGATCAAGATCCTGAATCATGGGAGCCAATCATGCTTCGGTGGGAGCCCGATCCACGGCGAATCATAGGAGATATAAGTGAGAGATAGGGGCCACTGATTAAAAGAGCGAACAGGGGAGGTTAATTTCCTTGATGTTTGTGAAAGGTGTGTGAGAGTAAATCGCGTAAGTACCTGGTAACAAGTAGGGTTTTCCATCCATATTATATGTGTATGAATGACTGTAGTATTGGTCGCGTTCTCACTCGAACACGTGTGAATAATCCACAAATTAAACGTTCATGTTTGACTCAGTTTGCGATTTCAACCGCCCGTGTTCAAACCTGTGCACGAGCGTAACCACTCTTCGCGAGCGGTCACGAAGTTTGTAAGATGTTGATCATAATGTTATTAATGTCAAAGGCCTACAACCGTACTCATGGCCGAGTCCCACTGATGAGAGAGCGTCGATGAAAAAGCGGTCTCCTTCGCATAGAATACTTCCCCATGCCTAATCGCCGTGCAGGAGTGAACAGAAGAATTCCCATGCGTCAATTTTCAATTGAGTTGTTGTTTCCTCGTCTCTTACAACGTCGTGACAATTACTAAATTTTAAATTTTGACCCAACCTTGAATTGAGCGGGTTTTTTTTCCACCAAAGAAGATAAAGATTCGTGAACGGGCGACCCGAGTTCGGCAGATGTTTGGATCTTCGGCGGACCAAACTCTGGGCTCAGTCGAACTTTTTAAGCACTTTAAGTACCTACCAAACCACGATTTTGGCGCAAATGCCTACTAGTAGCAAGTATGATACTTAAGCATTCTAAGTAAGTATATTACTTGTATGTATAAGTAGTAAGTACTTTATAGGTATAAGAATGGGGCAGGAATAGAGTAGGGAATAAGGGCTTGTCTGCAGGCACGTGGTATTTTCGAAAATACCATGTATGTGCGGATCGGGAGCAGATGGGATTATTTTACCGAGAACTTTCTTGTGTCAACTCCAGCTCCAGCACCACGCCGACACATCGATGTTTATTCAACCAGAGTTCTCATTCAACTCTCAACTTGAAGATGCAAAGGGATCTTCTCATTCCTTTTTTTTTTATTTCTTCGAATTCCTCCATAATGATAGAACGATTTTTTTCGCATAACTGGGACTAGTGGTTCTCAAAGGGACCACATCATACTTATAGGAGTACATCATAATCATAAAAGATCCATACCGACGAATCTTGAATCTTGGCGCAATAATTCTGCGAAAGAAGACGATCTACTTATAGTAAGTATGAAGTTTGACATGGATGTGATACTACCATACTACTACATTACTATCTCTCAACACAACTAAAGTATTTACTACAGTTAGCACAAAAAATCCTCACCACCCATCAATCTGGTATCAACATAAAACATCCCAACTACTTTAAGTTGTAAAACACCGACACCAGTTTCACCATGGCCCAACTCGATGAATATTTGTGGATGGCGATTGTCTCCACCGTCTTTGCATTTATCTATGCATTCGGTATTGGAGCAAATGATGTTGCCAACGCCTTCGGCACAAGTGTTGCCTCGAAATCCATTACCCTCGGACAGGCCGTCGTCATCGCAGGAATCTTTGAATTCTGTGGTGCCTTCTTCCTCGGTGCCAGTGTCACGGGTACGATTAGAGGAGGAATCTTCAAAGAGGAGTATTACACGGATCAACCCGAAACTGTGATGTTGGGATTCATGACGAGCATGGTGACAGCAACCTTCATGCTCTTGGCGGCGACATATTTCGCTATGCCTGTCTCTACGACCCACACGGTGAGCCCTCTACGAATCTTTTCGCTGATCCTTTATCCAACTTATGTAACTGAATCTGGACATGTCTAACCCCTCGGGACAGGTTGTCGGTGCTATCATGGGATTCTCCATCGCCGCTGAAGGTTTCTCGTCCATCAATTGGAACGAGTGCATCAAGATTATTGTAAGTATTCTCGAGGCTGTGTCCTCACCCTCGCGGAGCACATCTTACCCCTACTCTACTCTCAGTCGTCCTGGCTCATATCTCCCATTGGAACCGGTATTGTCGCCTTCATTGTCTTCTCCGTAATCAAACACGCGATCCTCTTGGCTCCCAATCCTTTCAACCGCGCATATTACTCCTTTTCAATTGTACTTACTCTTGCGATTGGGATCAACATCTTCTACGTCTTGGACAAAGGAACGAAAGGGTAAGATCCAACTTGGTGTATTCCATTGTTACTCATCATCACTAGGTAGTTTACAGCCACACGACTCATATTTCATATTGTCGTGAATTCACGCAGCTTTACAGACTTCCGCAAAAATGTTTATAAGCTCGCGTGGGCAATCCCAGCATCGCTTGCCGTCGGTGCGGTCTGTGGCCTTTTGTGGATCTGGCCATTTGGACCCATGGCCAAGAGGAATCTTGTTGAGCGCAAGGCGAAGAGGGAGCGATTGGAAGCCGCTTACGAAGAATACCAAGCCCAAGAGGCGGAAGCCGAAGAAAAGGTTACCGAAATGATCAATAACCCTGGCAATAAATGGTTCAACGCATCTGTCATTGATCCAGATGCAGACATTATTGAAGAGCCCATGGCCGTCGACGATGATGTGGTGAAGGAACCCAAGAAAGTGGCCGTGAGTACCCATTCGGGAACTGCGATGTCTTTCCATGAGTTCCAAAAAGCAAGCGAACCGAAAAAAGAAGCGCCAACTTCGACCTGGGGAAAAATTAGGGCAGCCACTATCGATCAGGGTGAGTGAGCCAATTCACTGCAACCGCGTGTTGTCGTGCGCAGTAATGCTTACCTTCTCCTTCCCAGACCTCGAAGCACAATCCTTCCACGAGAACAAGAGGTCACAGGACGTCTGGGACACCATGGTCAAGTACGATCCTGGTAAGAAATTCCCCGTCGTCATTTTATGCAATTTATTATTCAACACACTCATTGGTTCCATACGCAGACGTCGAGCAGCTTTTTACGTTTGTTCAAGTTTTCTCTGCCTCCATGAACTCGTTCGCTCACGGAGCAAACGATATCGCAAATGCGATTGGACCTGTTGTTGGAATTATTGATATCTATCGTACCGGTGAACTATCCTCTAAGTCCCCCGTGCCCAAGTGGATTTTGGCATACGGAGGCATCGCACTCGTTCTCGGCTTTGCGTTGTATGGTTACAAGGTAGGATCTCAAGATCATCTTGCAAACACGCCTTCCTCACCAGCCTCTTATCTTCTATTTCCCGAAACGTTTCCATCTCTCTCAGGTTATTAAGACTCTCGGTTACAAGCTCACCGCAATGTCTCCTACTCGCGGTTCGTCCGCAGAACTTTCTGCCTCCCTCATGGTGCTCACCGCCTCCTACATTGGCATTCCCGTAAGATTCCCTTTCCCAGGATAAGATTCATTTAAACCAGTTTTCTAACGAGAACCTTTTTTCTCGAAGGTGTCAACTACCCAGTGTGTCGTTGGAGCCGTCGCAGGTGTCGGATGTGTTGAGGGGTGGAGGACAGTTCAGTGGGGAAATCTTGCCAAAGTCTGCGTCAGCTGGGTTGTCGTCTTCTTCACTGCCGCTATCCTTTCCGCTGGTATGTTCTCTTTCACTTTCTATTCGCCGTCTGCGCCCGGCATGAGCGTCCCCGAATAGGAGAGAATGCTCGTTGTTGTTTGCATCCACTATTAATCCCTGTCCAAAGTTTCGTGTCGAACTTAAAATAAATCTTTCGAATTGAATAAACTATGGACATGATATATATGCGAATTATGTGGCACCTATCCCATCCAAAACGGAAGTGTCCACTACGCTACTGGTTTCCCTTTTGAAACATTACCGGAGGATCGCGCTTAAACTTTCCCACGATAACCTCGAGGCTGAAATTAAAATATATGACATGACGGGCTAGACGGAACGTCGCTAAACTATCGGTTATCATTAAATCCGACGTTTTTACTAAGTTTGTTATTTAAACCACTTGGGTCTCCCATCTTTCTTACCACCTTGTTCACTCGAACTGGCGGTTGGTTTGGTCGCTCTTAGAAGCCCACCTTTCCCCAACATTCGAGCAACCATCAACTCTTCTTGCGATGGAGAGATGACATTACCAGTGGCGTCTCTTACACTATTGGGTGGGGCATCCGTATCTGCCAATATTGGTTTTGCCTTGGGAAACGAACTTTCGTTGCCTGCTTTGAATAATTCTTTTCTTAAAAATGAACCCGGGGATTTGGAACAGTTGGCATTTGAATCTTGCCAACTGACATGTATCTTTGCTGCTGGGACGAGCTCTTCTTCTTCCAAAGTTTTGGAAACAGAGAGCAGTCTCCTGGGTGGAGCTATGTACAATTCGAAATCACATTCGAAATCAGGTTCGAAGGCGGAAGTAATAACTGAGCGGATGACGGAAACTTTTTCGTGCGGCAGAAATTTGGCACTGAGGTGAGTTCCATCTGGGAAATTGATCCGTATTTGTGCGTGGGAGTAGACCTAAATTAGAAAAGTAATGTCAAGACGTAAATGCAGATGTAAACACAACAGGATACAAAAGATATAACACAAAACGTCAAGGTTTCAATTTTATCAAATCAGACAAAAATGTCGGAGGAATCGAGCCATTATCAAATTTGACGTTCTCGAAGAAGCATTATATGTCACCTAATGTTCAGAACCGAATTGGGCAAAATACAACAAAGCAGGCAATAGCATTTATGGCTTCCAGCGTTAAGACGTTTGGAAGCAAAAACGAGAGAGATTCCATGCAACATGAAACAAGTGTATTTGCTTTGTCTGGAGATTGACGAAAAAACGGTAACCCCAAACTAAAAAGACAGCGTGATGTTACACCTGACGGTGTACACAGCAAACAATCGAATCACAAAACTCATGGGGAACAGATCATATCAGATAATCTATCATTCTAACCTTCGCCTTTTTCATCCTCTCCAGCTCCCTCATCGCTTTGGTGGTAAATCCACCATCCTCTCTCTTTTTCCTCTCCTCTTCCATCCTTCTCATCCTTGCCGCCACCAACGAAGAATCCCCTCCTCCTCCTCCTTCCTCCGTAGAAAACAGGACGATATTACTAGGGCCGTCTCCAGGAAGATGTGCGACACAGCATCGATCCATTTCGACGTTCTCCTGAATCTGCTGTGCCAAATCATTTTTTCTGAATTTCAACGACTGCAGTTGACGCTCAGTTGACGATGCGGATTTATTTGCGTATGGATCGGGTACACCGACTTGGGCGCTGGCGACATTGAAAGAACGACCCTTGTAAACATTGAATTCGTCGTTCGTAGTCGTGAGTAAAGTAGGGACACGGGGATTCTGTGGCAGATCCCCGTCTTGCATGCGAAAATCTCTCTTGGCCGAGAGGATTAACACTTCCCTCGCCCTAAATAGCTTCTCTTGACATTCCAGTTCTCGAGAAAGCTTCAGTGATGTCGGCTCATGCCCAGACATAACGGAAAACACCGGCACGAAACCCAAGGAATAGAGGAATTGTAGCGCGCCTTGACAGTTTCCAACCTTTTGCTGAAAGATTGAATTGGTGCATCGAATGTTTCGGACCTTGGGGTC
This sequence comes from Cyclotella distinguenda, assembly GCA_036939455.1. NCBI lineage: Eukaryota > Bacillariophyta > Thalassiosirophyceae > Thalassiosirales > Thalassiosiraceae > Cyclotella > Cyclotella distinguenda. The sequence continues at coordinate 1,938 of JALLPF010000146.1, read as the reverse complement.
GTCTGGACGTGACAGAAGGTTGTCAATGATTTTTAGTAGTGTGAGCAGGCAGGCTTGGGATGCCGAGTCAAAGTTGGAGCGGAGGACGACAGCCCAGGCAGAAGAAGCGTCGAGGTCGTTGATGTCTGAAGCCATGGCCACAACGAGTTCGACCGCTTCACCCCTCCTCGCATCACCAGGATCCAATGTGAAAACCACCCCTGCCAGTCCGTCATCCCCATCCAGCATGTGGCCCAACGTTGTCGAATCCCATTCCGACCTCGCCGCTGTCCTACGAAGACAGACCAGTGTGGATGTCGACGACAGTTCGAACGGAAGTGACACGCGGGAGATGATTTGAGAGAGGGTGGAGCCCAAGGTCAGAAGAGGGTCCGTGGAAGGCACGCTGATCCTGGCTCCAGTTGGGAGACGAATTATTATGCGGAGTGGGCCTTGGGCGGACTTCTTCTTGGTACTGGAGACGCGGGACATGTTCTGAATAATAATAATATACTAAAGGTTGTTGTGAGAGATGACGATGTTGCTATAATGGTAGTGGACTGGAACGATAGTGGAGCTCGCCATTCCTCGTTGCCACAGCTCCGAAGACAAAGGTACCTCCAGTACACTCTACCTCAAGGTGCGATAGCTGCGCCTTTATGTTGGCCCGCGCGTTTTCTCCATTTTTTAGGACAAGTCAAAAACGTACGAACCAGTTCCTCAAAATCAGTTTCGATTGCACCAAAAATCGAATTTATCAAGGATGATCCAGATAGTGTAAACTAATGTTCTCCACAACATAGTTGTCCAGCTGCTGCTAACTGGGCTTATCAATTGGAGGTCGGATAGTGGCTGAAATAAAAAAAAACGTTAGAGGGCCTGTGTAAGATCCTGTATGGGAGCCTGTTTGTGAACCAGTTTGATAGCTACTAAGGTTTCCGGACTACCTATGATCATAATATGTAGGGTTACTAATAGAAAATTGCCCGTACCGAGTTTTAGCCACTATAAGTAGACATGTAATCTGAACAGACCGGTCATTTCTGGCGTGAGTATTTTTTGGGTCATTCTCAAATGAGTATTTCTGTCCGTCGATCAAATACTTGCGTAATACTGGAGCATGCCCAAAACTATAAATTTCTAAATTTTAATGAGCATCGGTATCGCTCCCTTCCCTTTCTTGGTCTAGGTATCGTCATTTCAAGAATACTAGCCTTCTCAAGGAGTCGATTCGGAGTAGAAAAATAGATATTTCATAAAATCCTGGAGTCGACAAAAATGGATATTTTAAGACTCCGATATTTAGACATACCTAGTTTATATGGCTTGAACGGCTAGTTTTCCTCGTTTCATCCCAATTTTGGTGGACTTTCATCGAGAATTTAGCGCCATAAACTGATACAAAAACATCAAATACAAATCAATTAAAATGAACGCCACCGAATCTCCCGATCTCTTGGCCGCAACCGAACCAGTGGTTGCACCAGAGGTTTTACATCTTGATGCTTCCAACAATAGTGCAAGCAGTGGTTCCGTTGTACTTGGAACAGACATCCCGGCCGCGCTACGTGCCCTTGCAGCCGCCGGAGCAAACGCGGCTCAACCAGATACCCAATCGACTGAAGGATTTGGAAGGCTCAAGAGAGATCTGGATTTACTCGATGCAAGATGAGTTCACCTTCCACAAGCTTTACCTGCTCAACCTTTACGAAATCGTCCAAAAATTTTATGTACCATCAGAGCACAGTCAGTACCCGCACTTCCTCCAAACACAAGAGATGAATCTCATCCACCTCCTACGGATGTTTTGGTTGTTGTACCTCGTCCAAGGCCACGTAGCGTCCCACCTATTCCTCGTGTGATCACTGCACGTGCTGATGCGCCATCGTTGTCAGATGATGAGCTTGACATGAGCCATTTTTCACTTAAGTATGTACTCTTTAGTACTTACCTATGTAT
>JALLPF010000145.1:0-15613 GCA_036939455.1 Cyclotella distinguenda | reverse complement strand
CCTATGCATGTAGAACATGCGTCAGTCTCTATATCTTCCGGAAGCGATCATCTCACCGGTATCAGGATACCAATGATATCGTGTGTATCGTTCTACTAACTAACAGACACTAAAAGTGAGATTTAGATTGTCGCCACCGTATAAAATCTTGATACCAAAACGCGGTACTAAGTTTTCGTTCGGATCCTGGTTCCGATTCGCAGCCTACGATACTCCCACCTCCCACGGCATCGAATCTCAAGCACGAACTTCACCATTCCACCAAAATCACAACACTCATGCCGACGTGGGAGGGAATCGAAGATGCCTCCACCATGCTGCCCCGTATATGGCTGACCCGAGCCAAGGAAGGTAAGAGTATACTTCTAATCTAAACTACTTCTCCATCGCATCGATATTGATATCGATATCCAATGCCCAACAACGAACAATGCCAACCGCCAACTCCCACCGCCCTCAGGAGACGTGTGGAAACCCCTCCGAAAGATCGACTGCAAGGCCCTCAACGAAAGCCGAGGCGAAGAAGTCCCCATCGAAGGCGGCCGAGCCACCGCCGATCCCAAACATGGAACCATTCGAACGAACTTCGTCCACCGTCCCGCCGCCGAACTCATGCCGGCCACCTGGTTCACACGGGAGGAAAAATCGTCCAAGGAATTCTTGCTACAGCCCCTTCCCGAGGCGGACAGTTGGCGGGTCGAGCTGCTATACCAAAAGGCGGTACGGGCATCCTCCTCGCTCGGAGAGGGAATCGACGACCTGTTGAAAGAGGAGGTTGTTCTTCAATCCGACCCCATGTTTAAGGTCGTCGTTTGGAAGGCCGGATCCCTCCTATCCATGAAGAAACGACCCAAAACCACTCGATTATTCTCATTCGGAGAGGTGCAACATACACTCCAACGGGGGTACGGTCAATATACCATTGAGGGGGAGGACGACGAGAATACGCTGGGTCCCGTCACGCATGTCGTCTTTGTTATTCATGGAATTGGAGAGTCCATGTGGGCGAGGGAGGATGTGTCCATGTTGACTACCTACGAAGATGTTTCGATTATGAGGGTGACGGTCCATCGGAAGAAGGTGGCTTCGTGGAGGGTAAGAATTGACAAGCATAATTACTCGAATTATTGTCTGATATTTTACTATTCTCCAAGTGTATGCTCACACGCACAAGATCATTCCATCCGCCATCAGGAGGAATGCAAAAAATGCGAGCGACAGAAGCAGCCCCTGCCCCCTGTTCCCAATAGGGTGGAGTTCATCCCCATCGAATGGTACGACAAGGTGCGATCTCCCAACCATGCCCTCATGACATCGTTAAACTCCGTCACGCTGCGGAGCATACCGGCACTTCGGTCGATTGCCAACGATGTCATTTTCGATGTTTTGATGTACCTCACTCCAGAATTCTGCGGGGGTGAGTAGTTGTTGACACGATGGTCAATTCAGTGTCCCACCTTGTCGCTGACCCGACACTGCCATTCTCCATTCTCCAGCAATTCTCGAGTGCGTGACCACCCAAATCGTTGAGCTCTACAGCACCTTTCAGAGAATACATCCCACTTTTCTATCCAAAGGTGGTACATTCTCGCTGATTGGACATTCCTTGGGAAGCGTCATCGCATGGGACATTTTATCGATTCTCAAAGACAATCTGGAAAAGAATGCGGCCAGGGGAAGCGAGAACGATCCCATTGACGTGGACTGCAACGGCTCTCCCAGGGTCCACTCCCTGTCGATAGATATGGACCGCGGAAAACATGGAACCTGGGGCCCTTCTCTCCACCAAAAAATGACACGGATCATCCCCTTCATCCCACACATGACCGTATTCCTCGGATCGCCCATCGGACTCTTCCTAACCTTGCGAGGTGCACACGCCGTCTTCGATGAGATGCGGGCCATTGCCGAAGCGGAGAGGGCGAGTCTCATTCCATGCGATGACGAGCCTCCTCCCGTGTTCAATGTGACCCCAATTATATGTTCGCCATTTGCGCTACCGACCGGTGCTCTGTACAATATTTTTCATCCGAGCGATCCCGTCGCGTATCGAATTGAACCGCTATTGTTACCGGAGGGTGTCAACATGAACCAGCTACCTCCACCGATATTTCTGAGTCCGGATGGAAAGTCCGTTCGTTTGCACGTCAAGGCGAGACAGGTGAGATTCTGCACGTCTCCGAGCTCTACCATCACAAATTCTCAATTGTATTCGTGAATTCAGGTTGGAGACCAGCTCTTCAAGGGTCTCGGTTCGATCTCCAACATTTTTGACAAGTCGATCGAAACAGCGGCGGCGGCCGCCGCCGCGGCAGATGCCGAAGCTGCGAGAAAGCGCTTGGATTCGGGTACCAATGACAGGATGCGCCCCTCCTTCGAAGGCTGCATCAGGGATAGGGAAATGTCATTCAAACTCGGAGGGAAATCGAATCGAGTCGACTTTCAGATCCAGCCCGGCGTTATCGATAACGAATATTTATCTGCCGTGTCCGCCCATTCCTCCTACTTTGTTAACGACGATGTCATTGATTTTATTATTGTCAACACACGTTCGAAGGAGGATCTTGTCAAGTTGTAATGGATTTATGCAGTAGTTGTTAAGTAGCTAAAAGGCATTATGCTCTCCAATAGTCTCGGTCAAATACTACCGGCACGCGCGAGTTTGATTTCGCTGGTCACCAGTGTTCTCTGACGAGATACCACGTGAGGAAAGGTGTGCGCGACCGTGAACTCCACGACCAGTCCGCCATTCCGTAGAAAGAATTTGTTTCCTGGAGCCCGCGTGCTTTGTTTCATCTGAACCGTCATGACGTCCAGATAGGTTCTCGTTTCGTCCGGTCCAACATCTTCGCTCGATGCGTCTATACGCAGAATCACAGGGTCCGTTGTGCCATCTCCCCGCAGAGCGGAGATGTATCCCTCGGCAAACGTTGAACATAGGATATCATCTTCGTTCCTCATGGGATCATTGCTCATCTTCTGCCTCACCCTCTCCAAGATATGTTGCGGAACTCGGCAGATTGACGGCTCGTTCCATTCGAAATAGGTCGGGATAGTGGTACTCTCTTTGAATCTCTCCGGTTTGTTGCCTCGAAGGATGACTCGGACGTACCTCTGCCCCCCGAGGTCGAGGAGACCTGACTGATTCCTCGTTTCGTCATGCGAGATTGAAGTATCGAGCTCCGCCAATTTGGCACAGATGCTGGCTCGTACACGACGAACCGAGGCAATGTCTTGGAATCGGAGACTGCGATCTTGGTTACTTATCATAAGAGTAACTTTACTCAATAACTTTTCAAGGTGGCCGTACGCTAGTTCGATAAGTCCGTCTTCCTTGCCAAAGGCGTGGAACGCCTCCTCTATGATCTCGAGAAGTGTTGCACACATAACGTCCACCGAAAGATACCTGACCGAATCATGAAGCAATCCGGCGGGTTCTAAAAACGAGTTCGAAAAGCTCATGACCAGATCATTGTTGGTGACCTGCAATTCATTCTCACCGATACCAATCGAAGACAGCCACGGCGACCGTTGAAAATCATTCCAGAGATCGAAGCGTGACGGTCTCCAGATCTGCAAAATATGCGAGAAGGATTCAATTATTGAGTGGGCGCATAGGACAAGTGTTTCGGCTGCCTCTGCCCATTGGGATTTAGAAACATGAAGATCTCTGAGGGTGAAGAGCCATCGTAATCTCTGTGGTAGGCTAGATTGGGGGGGAAAGAAAGTGGCAGCTTCTAAAATGGACTCTTCGTCGGCATCAAAGATGGATCTGTCATTCGAAGGAGCTTCCGTGGGAGAGACTTTCAAGCCATGATGCTGAGCTGTGGATATTTTGTGAAGATCGATTGGATGGGACCCCTTTAATCTTATTTCAACCAATACTCCATCCATGATCGCTTGACCGGTTCGACACAAGGTTAAAATCGAAGGGATCAACTGTGGGTCGACACGATCATCGTCGGCCGGATTCGTGTCTTCAATGTCCGCAAATGCTCGTCGCATTGGCCAGAGTGATACCTCGGCATCTCCCATTGTCCCGATTAAGTCGCTGACATGGCTCAGTGCTATTTCCCGGGCGATTACCTCCGGTAGAACCGTCAGAAGCACCAAGCATATTTCATCGATGTTTCCGAATTCGTTGTAAATGCCACCGAGGATCGATACGACTAATTCTACTGCCATCGATCGAACAGATAATTCGGTACTATTAAGCAGCGTCAGTGCAATTCTACACCAGTGTTGAAGAGTGCCCCCGATCACGCGTAAGAAGGTAGAGGCTCCAAATTTATCGAATGCGTACACCGATCCTGGACAGAAATCAAACATGAGAGTCCTGACGTTTTGTTTGCAAAAGTATACAACACGAACAATACCTACCACCGAGCGTCCTGAGTAAGGTCACGGATGACTGAGGAGTGACGAGTAGGTGCAGTAATACATCAAACACAGACTTGGCCAATCCATGCACATTTTCTGTGTTTGCAGCCAGGAGATCGGCGCATTCGTCAACTACCAAAATGACAGTCGCCGACATGCAGTTAAATCCTTCTTGGGCTAGCTCCTTTGTCTTTGCGTCAAGAACATCAAACACTTTGCTGGCTGGAACCATGAGATGTTGTAATGTCGAGCACGAAATAGTCAAGAGGGTCACAAATTGGACGATTTTACCCTGAGTCGGAACGAATTTAGAGTTATTGAATCAATGGATTCATGTACAGAAACGCAATAACATCAAAAATCATCGATGATGCTTCACACTAACCTCTTGGCAAAATAAACGTAATGCATCGCGCAAAATCACCTCAGGCGCCTCTTGAAGAACGTACAGTATGCAAAGAACCCAATGAGCCCTGATCTTTTGGTTGGATTCAAGCTTCGACAGCACAGATAGCCCTGACGCCGAATTTTGTAAGACCGAGGATGCGAACATTGCTGCCACACGAGTATTGCTCTCCGCTGATTGAAATCGGGAATCCATCGCATGTCTTTTTATTAAAGTCTCGTATGCACACAATATGGCCTGGTAGGCGATCGACTCTATGCGAAGCAGATCCGTTTGAGTAATGGAACTCAAAGTTTTATTTCCTTGACGACTACTTTTAGAATGTGCTCTGGCTTCAGCTATCATGGTGGCGCATGAATCAAGACAGATCGATAAACACTGGTTCATGAGGAGTTCGGACAACCAAAAGGATTGCGGGTAACGATCATTCTTTTCAAAAATGGTACTCGGGGGTGAATTGGTCAGGTTCTGCCTTAACCAGGATGACGATGTGGTAGTGTTGTTCTTGGGACAAAACCCAGTGTACTTTGGAGGATAGTTTAACGCGACAAACCTTGGTATAACTGCCAATCTCTCCACGGCACGAATGCGTAATATCCTCGAACAGTTGACACGGCGTAAACATTGTTTGTCAATAGGGACGGATTCGCCCGATACTCTGGTATTTAAGTTTCCACATTCCTCCAACACTTGAAAATATGCATCCACTAATGATGAAACCTGAGATGGGTGAATGAGAGTAAAAAGGCCACTCAGAAAGTCCAATGCATATCGGGTGGTGACAAGTGCCTTGGCAAGAGTGTGATCTGAATTCGAAACTCCATTGCTGCCACTTAAAGCTTCTCGCATCGTGCCGAGTGCGATCGTTTCCATCATTGGGCAGATAATTTGCATATGAGAATCATCTAAGAAAGTCATGGGCACGATCAACTTGGTTGTTGAAATTTTCAAACATCTAAAGGAGAGCGATTTCAAGGCCATGGGAAGGAAAAAAGGAATGTGTTTTATGAAAGAGAAGGCCACGACCTCATCGGGAGATGGGTTGCTTGTTCCATGGAGAACTTCAAAAGGCCAGGCGGGTACAGTTGCGCTGCTCCCTTGTACTGGATTTGCACTTTCCAACGAGGCGGCATATGATGACCACGATTGAACCCATAGGGCAAAAATGAGTTCGTAAAGATATGAAGTTTTGGAAGTTGTACACTCTCTGTACGTCAATGGGGTCTCCGTTATAAGATGGAATATTAAAGGAGGTAGTTTCAGGTAGGACTGTTTTCCCCTTAACGAAATGAAGTTCTTGGCATTTCCTTCCTCTTCATCGTCGGATCCTGGCTCGATGCCATTTCTGCCGCTCTGTCGGATTTAGAGACACGGAAGTTTAACAAGAGAGGAGTGTCGACGGTCATGTTGAAACAAACCAAATAATTGAATTCTCACAGAGTTGGAGACGTCATTGTTCGGGGAGTGCTTGCTAGTTCCACGACCATTTTCGGGAGTCGTATTTGAACCCGACACAGCTTCCGATAATGAAGGAGCCATGCACGGTGCCATTACAAGCTGGGCCATCGAATTCACCCGATTGGCCATATACTCAGCGCGCTTGGTCGCGAAGGAAAACGGCGTGGAAGAGTACGATCTCGAGACGTTTTGTGGAGAGGTTTTTTGAGGAGTATTGTAATCCGCGTGGACAGCAACATTGGTTGTCGGTGAATCTATACTCTGAACGTTGTTTTTGGTGCTCGCAAAGGACCTTTTTGCTTCAATGAAATCAGCGAACCCCGATACATGATCCACGCGTGAAGCCAATGTGCTGAACGTTGCTACCGTTTCATCGTCATCAAAGTAATCGCTGCCAATGTCAAGATCCACTTCTGCTTTCATCTGGTCTATCCTTGTTGCTACGAACGCTTTTCGCTTAAATGGCACATCGCGTAATTCGTTCTTAGGAGAACGATACATTGAGATGTATGATTTTCGGCGATTCATCGATGATGTACTCTCTGGTAACTGAAGGAAATTTACTTTGCCATTATGATCTGTACTGAAGGAGATACATGAACCAAATGAGTCGTCCATCTTGGTTTCCGAAAATTGATCCAAATTCTCTGATTCGGATCCCCCCGATTCTCTGATCTTGAGTGCGTAGAGGCTCTCATCGAAACAGTTTACAAATGATGTGAGTAGCTGCTCATACTTAACGGAGATGGTCGAACGATCTCTCTCAGAGAAACAAACCCTCGATTTTTCTAGAATCTCGAACAAACTTCGAATGGTGGAAATCATTGGGTCAATATTCTCCCACGGAACAAGACGATGCCACGGGGCTTCGCATCCAAACATATCAAAGAGGGTCTCAAAGTAAAACCCGGGGCAACGTTGATTGATGAGTCCTATCATATTGACAGTCATGAGCGAATGAAAATGACGCCGTATTGAATGACCCGAAGCCGTTGTAAGAATGTCAAGAAAAGGAGTATTAGGTCTATGAAGTGCAGCCTCAGATGAGCTTTGTTCTGTGGAAAGGTTTGCAAGTGGATAATCTCGAAGGATGGTAGCCACAGAAGGATCACTGATATGATACGAGCTCATCAATCTCGTCTCAACATGTATTTGAAACAATTCGCTGAGTTGTATTCGGTGAAGCCCATTCGGAATAATGGTGGTGACTCTTCCACCCGAAGTTGGCTCCTTCGATGAAATGATGAATGGGACGGTTGTTTCGGCGACGACAGGGTTTGGGCCTGCGGTATTATCGAAGGTTCCAAAGTTGATTGAAATCAGAGAAAACTGCAAGAAATGTCGACGGTCGAGAATATTCGGAAGGCGTATTTTCACTTCGTCATTCAGCGGAATCTCTTGACGAGCAATCTTGGATTCACCCTGCTTTACCCGTCCGGAAACTAGCTTAGTGTGGAACGCTTCCACCAATGGCGGCCCGGCGGGAGAAAGTGGATTGTAAATTGATTGAAGTGGTTCGAATACAGCCTCAGCACCGTCAACAGATGGATCATGATGAAGATCCTGCTCCACCACTCGCACTTGAAGAGATAGGGTTGACCCATTTTCTCGTGTTGATGAACCGGAGACACGGATCAATCGAGGATAAATGTACAAGAGATTGAGATAGGAGCAGACGGTCAAGCCCGCATCTTCGTCATACTTCCTAGGCGAGAATCGAGGTGGGAAATAAAGGACTTCTTTGATATCAAAAGAGGACGTGTACCCAGATTCCAACGAGGGAGGGAGTTTGCGAAGTCCAGCCCGTTGTTTTTTCGCAGAATTTACGGTCGTGTCATCGTAACTTATGGCACATTCTCCCATGACATCGGCGAGCAGTTGCGTACGCATCGTTGGTGCGTCGACCTCTGCAATATCGTAAAGTTCTGAAGGCTCGTTCATTAATGAACGGGTGAAATCGCCACCGAGAAACGAGGAAAAGATATCCAGGTGACCGGATGCTGTAGCGGGCATGGCACTGTCGACAATTTGATCGGATGGTATCAGCTTTGGCGTTCGTAAATATCGTGAAAGGCACGAAAGACGGTTTATGAATTCTTCTTGTGAATCAGGCGCATCCGGGTAAGAATAAAAAGGGACACGAGTAGTCTCTCCCTTTGGCCATTGCAATTGCGCATCCGTTGATTTATCCGAGGGAAAGGCCCGTGCAATGCTGAAAGAAACGGGAGTCAAGAACTGGGTTCTTGAATGACCATGGGAATGAATATTTAACCTGGCGAAATCAACATGAACCGACGGATCATGCACTCCCTTTGACAACTTTCGAAAACTCCTCATTTTCATCGCGATTGTCTTTTTCTCCTTCTTCTCCAACCCCTCCTCTCGAACATATCTCCCCGTACAAAAGACCTGCACCACCAAAAACAAATGATCCCTCCGAACCTCGAAGGGATCATACGAAAAAACTGCCCTCCGCTTCCTCCTCCGCCATGGCTGTTCATCACCATCCTCCCCCCAATCACCCGCGGGAAAGAAGAAGTCCTCACTAATTTTACCCAGAAATGGATTTCTCCCATCATAATTTTGATCTTGACAACCAAAATCAGACTCCTCGAAACAATACAATGCCATGGTACAGAACAATTGCTCCCCTGGAAGAACCCCCCGTAAATCCAACGGACACGCCATGAAATAGTCCATTCCCACGGGTCGATCCAGAAATATTTCTTTGTGCATCCTTCCCTCCTCCCCACACACGTCACCACCAGCATTACCTCCATCTCCACCAGTAAACACAGTCGAAGTCAAACAGCAAATCCTCGGACTACACTCCTCCCACTCCGTCTCTCTCCTGACCTCCCCCATCTTCTCGGCAACCTCCTCCTCACTTGCATGGGGAAACCCCACATCGGCCCTCGTGGGCAACCTCCACCTCTCGTGCGAGAACCGCGGCGGATCGGGCATGACGCTGTGGGGATCCATCCGTGTCGCCGGTTTAGTCTTGCTTTTGATTCGTCGTCCGTGGAGGAGGGAGAGGGAGGTGCGAAGGATGGTGGCGGAGTTGGGAGAGGGGCTTATGCGGCAGGGGTTGGTGGAGGAGCGGAGGGAGTGGGAGATGTGGGAGAGGGAGGTGGGGGAGGGGGTTGGATGGGGAGAAAAGGCGGGGGGAGGAGGAGGATGGAGGGAGAGTTTGGGGAAGTGGGAGGGGTTTTGGAAGGTGGGACGGCGTGGATGGTTGGAGGTGGGGGTGGCGGCAGGGGCAGGGGGAGTGTTCATTGTGGTTGGGTGTTGGGTGTTGGGTGGAGTGTGGAGTTAGGACAACATCGTCAAGAGGGGGAAATAAAAGGCTACTAAGTAAGTACTACTAATTGGAAATGTACTGACGAGGTTGCGGGAAATAGGCCGGGAATTAAAATAATGTTATATTCACGGAACCAATCGTTTGGCAGTACGATACTTAATTTTAAAATTTGAGCCGATTCGGATAATCTAAAATTATGTAAAGTAAAGTACTTATATAAGTACTTTACTTATATAAGTACTTATCAACGTATGCCTATTGCCTATAGACAGTCATCATGGTCGCGCACAATTTTGTCATCTCAGTCGACCGAAATCATGGCCGAAATTGGCAACTCACCGATCCCACCGCTTGTGACCTGATATATTGCAGGAAAACCTCGTCCGCAACGTCGCCCGGGATGTACCCCATCGTACGCCGTGAAAGAAATGGATGCAGATAAGATCGTTGTGCAACGAAAGAGTATTCGTTGACTCGCGCATGCATCAGGCATCCCTAAATCCACAATCTTCTGCTACTTCAAAAAAGGTTACCTCCGCTGCACAAGGTCATCTCTCAAGCCACTGTTGACCCAAGCTGGTTGTCAGAGTCCCGAGCACTCTCGAGCAAGATGACCCTTTCCACGACACCAATGACAATACTCGTGATCCAACGGACACAATTTTTCCCCACCCGAATCCCCGTACCGCTTGCATCCTCCAATGTGATAATTGTGAAATCTACAAATGGGAGTGGTATTGTCTTTTGGGGAAAAAACCAGTGGTGCCTTCATGGGATGGGCGTAGGCTGGCCGGGTTCGAATCGCATGTGGTGCAGTGTGCTGTGTGTCCATGGAAAGGAACCATTCTTGGCCATGTTCGACCGTTCCTCTCTCGGACAGTGTAGGCCTGATTGCACCCGCTATATTTGCATCAGTGTTTATCATCGACAAAAGCTCTTCCACCAGTGCCTTACTCTTGACAACAATGGAACGAGGCGGTTGCTGTCGGAATGCCACTTGGACCCAGCGTAGCATTTGCGTCACTCCCAATAACTCGCGATTGCCACCAATGTCGATGAGAACCATGGTGGGAAATTCGTCGTTTATGGTTGCCAGGGACGAGGCACCTTTGGGATCGGATAATGCATCCATTTTATGCAAGGAGATGAAATGTGTGTACATTTCGTTCAATTCGTGAGGTGTTCGTTTTGTATGAGCTGACAACTGTTCCAACTCGAGTCGTAGGTTCTGTTGCGTTTGCTGAATCATGTCCAATCCCGTATCGAATGCAACAATCTCTCCCAGACTGAACTGCTGGGTTGGATCCGCATCCGTATCATGGCATTTGTTTTTCGCCACCAGTTCTCCCGAACCATCCAAACAAAGCAAGACCAATCGCCGCAATAGTAGGGCCGTGCAAGCACCGGTGGAGCATCCAATTTCCAATACTTTATCCCCCGAGCGAAGGTGAGATACCGCCAGCTGTCGATAGTTTGTTGTGTCTTGTGTGAGTATCACTGTCACCGTGCCCTCGGTGATGTGTTTCGATCGGTTCGTGTTCCTATCGTAGATGGGGACAAGCCGAGACGAACGTACGTTGTGTTTTATTATCCCATTGGATTGTCGAATGGAAACTCTGTGATTGTTTGGAGTCCGAGGTTTCACTTGGTCGTGTCGTGGCTCGGCTGGTTCTGTCGGTTCGATTACCATGGTACATGGCCCGGCGGTATCGACAACACGGCCCACGATTCCCAGTTCTTTCACAGACTTGGGTCTCAGGTGGACAAATGCATTTTCGGATGGCACAACATTACTATTATAGTCGTTAGGAGGTTTTGTGGATGGAGAGTGGATGGAGGGAGGATGGAGACGCCAAACGAACGATGGAATGTGGTCTTGAGTTGTTCGTGGAATCTTGGCAGGATGTTGAGCTTGATCACGTGATGAGCCGCCCATTACAATGATTGATTGAGCGACGAGTTGTATTGGACACACGGTAACGATTTCTCGCGATGGAGATGGGCAATAATAATTAAGTATTATTGAGATGATTGTTCTCGCGCTCGATCAGTCGTTGATGTCTACCACTTGTACAATACCAAGATGTTAATAAAAGATGATGTTATTCATTCTTGATTCTCGGTAAGTACCTCCAGGTAGGTTGTACACGGTCTTGTTTAGCAAGAACTATAGAAGGCTAGGTACGGTAAACGTCTACGATACCTACAGATACCTACCTACAGGTAGATAGATCTCTTTAAAAAATTGGTCGATTCAACTTTCATTACGAACCTCCTGTGAAATAATGCTTTTGTGCAATAACTTTATATTAATATTGAATTTATTTTTTTACACTCAGAAAGGTAAGTTTCAGTCTGGGATCTCGGACCACCATCCATGTTGTTTCGTATAAGTACTTAGTACCACATTCCACACAGTCCACCATGATGTCAATTTCGTCCCTCCTCACCATCACGCCCCAATACACCCAACGCGGTGAATCCTTCTCGGACGACCCGCCCGATTCCCTCCTTGGCCGCTACGCCATCCTGGCCACCCTGTCGTTCACCCTCCTCGTCTATCTTTTCGAAACCTACCTCGATCTTCGTCAGCGTTCCTCCTACTTCCAAACCACCTTTCCATCCGAACTACAGCAAACCGTGTTGAACATCGATGCCGAAGAGACTCACTCCCAAAAGACGAATGACGCCGCCGCTGACGAAGCCGACAAACTGGACAAATCCAAGCCCCTCCTCCCCCAACTCCAGTCCAAATTCTCCAAAGCCCAATCCTACGGACTTGACAAAATATCATTCTCCATCGTTTCCTCCGCCTACTCCCTCATCGAAGAGGTCGTCTTTCTACTCTACGGATTCCTACCCTACGCATGGGACTCGGCCTGCTCCCTATCGTCCGTCTACTTCGGCTGGTCTTCCGAATCCGACCACGAGATTAAAATCAGTCTAGTCTTTCTTGCCATTACTGTGGTCATTGGCACCATCACCTCGCTCCCCTTTGAACTTTATTCCACGTTTCGCATCGAAAAAAAACACGGGTTCAATAAACAAACGATTGGATTATTCTTTATGGACAAAATCAAGGGGTTGGCACTCACCGCCGCACTGGGTGGACCCTTTGTCGCCCTCCTCCTCAAAATTATCCAATTGGGTGGAGAATCCTTTTACATTTACGTATGGGCATTCACCTTCGTCTTCTCCATTATCATGATGACCATTTATCCCGTGATCATCATGCCCATGTTCAATAAGTACGAACCGCTTCCTGAGGGGACGTTGAAGACTCAGATTTATGAATTGGCGGGCAAGTTGGAATTTCCGTTGACCAAGTTGTTTGTCATGGATGGGAGTAAGAGGAGCAGTCATTCGAATGCGTTCATGTTTGGGTTTTTCAAGAATAAGAGGTTGGTTCCAGCTAGGAGTGCTTGTGTTTGAAAGCAAATCTTTACAGTCCGTGTCAACTTCTTGGTCTTCATTCTCCTTCTCTGCTTTTAGAATTGTTCTCTTTGACACACTCATGGAGCAAGTCCATGATGATGAGATTCTGGTGAGTCATTACGAACCAACATTTCTTTTCAAATATAAGTAGTATCAGTGAATGCCCACACTTCACGTCTGCACTCCCTCATCCAAGGCAATCCTGGGACATGAACTTGGACATTGGAAAATGGGCCACACCGTCACAAACTTCGTCATTTCCCAACTCTACACTGGAGCATCGTTCTATTGCTTCTCACTCTGCTACAGCTCTCATGCTCTCTATCGAGCATTCGGTTTTAACGACGACTCGCGAGCGATCCCCACCGTCATTGCATTGCTCCTCTTTTTCCAAACAATCTGGGCTCCGATCGATAAGACTTTAAGTTATGTCATGACTGTTCACTCGCGCAAATGTGAATTCGAGGCCGATGAGTTCTCGGTGAATTTGGGGATGAGTAAGAGGTTGCAGAGTGGTTTGTGTAAGATACACCTTGAGAACTTGGGTGCCATGTGTCCGGATCGATGGTATTCCACCTATCATTATTCGCACCCTCCTTTGGTTGAGCGTCTATCTGCTATGATGAAACTTGAGAAGAAGACGAAATAAAAATACAATAATTCACCCGGCGCTTGTTGCGGTTATAGACTGTTACGATTTCGTAGCAGTCGATTTCTGAATCTACTCCAATAGTTAGTCCGCTCCTCGTCGTCGCATGTATTGCCACGTTCACTGTAACTCAAACAATAACACAAGTGCACTGTCTAGCGCGACCCTTCCCTTTTTGACTGATACTTCTTCCTAATCTGGTAAAACAAGACCCCGAACACCAACAATGCCCCGAACAAGGCTTTGATTGTCATGGAATGCCCAAATAGCATGCTCGAAATACAAATTGAAATCATCTGCCTCGTTGTCATAATCACTGTAAACACAATGGGACCGAATTCCTTAATTGTCTATCGTTGATAGAGACATCATAAAGAGGAAAACATTGGGTCTTTTTAAGCAGATTTCTAAAGTTGATTGAAATTCCGATACGTGCCATCTCACCGTGTAAATAAAAAGTTGGCCAGAAGCTGAGGTAATCGCTGTGATGACATTGTACTGAAAGACAGTCGGATTCGCCCTGAAAAACTCTAGAATTTTGGGAATGTCCCCGCTCAGAATCAATCCTGATGTTGTCATCAAAATAGCCGTCGTATTCACTCCCAGCATCATTTGATAGGGGTCAACATTGGCCCGTCCGTACTTGATATAAATTTTATCCTGCCATTGACTGGTAAAACAGTCGAAGCACACGTACATGCACATGTACAAAAGACCAATCACTTCGGTCGACGTATCACTCTGCGAACTCTTACTTGCAACACTAAACACAGCCACTCCCACCGTGATAAGAAACGCCTCAAAGTATTGTCCCAATGGATAGCTAGTCCCCTTAAGCACCTTCCCCATAATCATAACGGGAATAATCTTGGAACTCTTAAACACAGTCTGCACCGGAAACGAAACATACCTCAAACTCGCATACTGACTCCACGAACTCATGGTATTGCTCAGAGCACAGGGAGCGAATGCCACGAGCGGTGCGACATTGTTCGCAAACACCGCTCCCTTTCTCATTCGAACCGCAACAATGGCCACCAGGATGGCTAGGAATCGATTGGAGAATACGCAGAACGCCGCGCTGGGGAATTTACCGTCGGGTGCGGAGGGGGTGGGCTCGAAGGTGGTGGTCATGATGAGTTCCTGCATGTATCCCCAGGTGAGGTAGGAGAGTTGGAGGCCGGTGAAGCAGAAGAGGAAGCGGAGGGTTTGGTAGTAGAATTCGCCGGGGGTGGCGGCGGAATGGTCTTCGTCTCCGCTGGGGATGCGGAGGAGTTTTTCGACGTGGGTGGGTTCGATGAGTGACTTCATGTCTTGGTCTAGATTGTCGGGGTCGGTTCCTTTGGAGAGTTCGGATTTCATGGACATTTTGTTGTTGTTGTTGATGATGATGTTGTTGCTGGGAGATTTACGCCGTGTGGGAGAGGGCGATAGGGTCATCGAAACGAAGTACGGAGGATTGTGGAAGTTTGACGATATTCCTGATCATCGACCCCAATGAAAATGAAATCAAAGATGTATCAGTCTATCGTAGTACCAACGAGAAGGGCGAGCTGATGGTGAACCACCGTTGTCTTGGGATCGACACGGGGGTATCTTTACTCACCCTTGTTGGTAGGGATTATGAAACCGCTATTTTTGAAAACCAAGTTCTGACATTCATCGTCAACTGGCACAAATATTAAGCCCATTTCTGTTAAGTCTTCGATAAAATAGAAACGGCTGTAATCAATGTACCCATTGACACCGGAATCCACCCCATAATTCGTTCCATCGATATTGCAGCATGTAGGACATGAGATGTGGTCTCTTGGCATAAAAGGTACTATGGTAGGATTACGTACGTTTTACCCCTTGCCCTAGCCTTCAGCAAAGATGCATCGGGTAGGTTTGGGGACTTTTAACTATTCTAGACGAGATATCAAAACAGAAGCGGCCGAAGGGTCTTTGTAATTGTAGACAATCCAAAACACTGAGTGAAAGC
>JALLPF010000144.1:0-15614 GCA_036939455.1 Cyclotella distinguenda | reverse complement strand
TCTGAGCCACCAGATCCCAAAAATGAGCGGACAGACCGTGGAACGTGACAAACACATCGTCAGGTCCACCATTTCAGCCCAGGGCTATGGAAGTCCCACCGTCGGCCCACTTCAGCCCACACGCCCACGCCCGTAGTCTACAGGGGCGCGGCGGGCCCAATAAATGGGCAGCCCAACCATAATTGAGAGCCTTCTGCTGCGCCAAACCTCCCAATGCATCGACACTGTTTTTGTCTCAGACCGTAAACAATCATCCCACCCGCCATCATGGAAGAAATGGACGTGAAAAAGATGAAAGGTAAGTCTCTCCTCCCCCCATTCGAATTCAAAGGATACCCTCTAACACATCACGACACGCCCCAGTTTCGGAACTCCGCTCCGCCCTCTCCAAACGCGGTCTCTCCACCGACGGCCTCAAACCCGACCTGGCCAATCGACTACAGGCCCGACTTGACGAAGAAGAATTCGGAGTCGTCGAGGCTCCACCTCAAGCAGAAGATCCAATCGAAGAGCCGGAGATCGAGGAGGAGCTCGCTCCGGCTGTCGAACCACCGAAGGAGCGGCCAGTGGAAGCTGCCAAAGGACCAGAAGAACGGCCAGTGGAGTCCTCCGAACTGTCCTTTGCCGAAAAAATGTCACGACGTGCCGAACGATTCGGGCTTGCCCTGTCGGACGATGCCAAGAAGGAATTGCGAAAGGAGAGATTTGGTGGAGGAGAGACAAAGAATAGCGAGACACCCAAGAAGGATCAAAAAGTGCAACTTTCGAAAAAGAGGGAGGGTGGTATTGGAGTCGGGGGGAAGGCTAAGCAACAGCGACAGGAGGTGTCCGTTGAGAAGCCTCCCATGTCCAAGGAAGAAATTGAAAGACGGTTGGCGCGGGCGGAAAAATTCGGTATTACCGAGGGAGTTGATGAGTTGAAGTCCATGTTGAGAACATATCGATTTCAGTCTTAATGTCCATTATTATCCGCGGCAGGGGGCTAACTGATGGGGGATTAATCATGGATTTGACTAGTTAGAATTCATAAGGAACGAAGTTGGTATGGGTGAAAAAAGAGTTCAAAAAATTGTACCGTGACTTAGTACTTGATTGTCAACTCTGGTACAAATGGACGCTAACCTAGAAAATTTCTAGTAATATTATCAATAATTCAGTTTCAAGATGTCCCGGTCTTTTTCGCTTCCTGTATAATAGTTCCTCTCACGATATTTGTTTCACTTTTCATTCAGAGTCTCTTGAAACTTGACGGCCTTTTCAGACTTGAGTATGGATCTCTTTTTATCACCAGAAGTCATTTTGTTGTTGAGAACAATTTCGTTCACGAAAATGCCCTTATTTTCAAACTCATGCATAACCTTTTGCTTCAGCTCATCTGCGCTCAAAATGGAATCCTTTCTTGCAGCTCGGCGATTGTAGCAGATTGACACGACGAGCAAAATGGCATTTTTACTGTCGTACTCGATACAAACAGAGGGTGCCGATCCTCCCCAGTCGACAGGGAGTGGTTCTTCGTAGACGACTTTTACGAGTTGTCTGTTTCCTTCATAGCAGCGCTCCTCTGTGGATTTTTCCTTTTCCAATATGAGATCTCGCAGTTTTGCAGGGTCAATCTTTCGATTTACGGTGATATCCAATGTTGTTGTTCCTCTGCTTTTCCAGTTTAGAAGAAATATTCTCTTGGAGACGAAAAATGAAACAAGAGCCCATGCCAACATGCTCACAACAAACCAGAGTAACATATGCTCTTTTATCACAGTGTCTACGAAATCAGACATCCAAGCTGCATCGACAACAGTCCATTCACCTGTGATTCGGTCTAGGAAATCAAAAGCAATGATCCCTGAAAATATCGTCTGGAGAACTCTGAGCGATCTGACGGCATCGCCGTTCGAAACTTGGAGTGCACACAGCCGCTTCGTATTTTTATCGAGTTCCATATTCATCTGAACAGTTTTATTTTGTGATTCTACTTCCACACGTTCACGCATTAAATCAAGATTTCTTTGTGATGCCATCAGGTTCTTTTTCACGTCAGTGACACGTCTAACGAGCTGGTTTCTCATACCAGATATTTCTAACCGCTGATAGAGTGACCTTCCGGCTTGTTCTGTGGAGTCTGGTGGAATTTCCATCATTTCCAATGCCTCGCTGAGGTAACCGAAAATTTGGTCAAGTTGAATAATGTCACTTGAGAGAGTTGATAATCGCTGACGTGATCTACTTAGAGCCAATGGATCGTACTCAATAGCAGCAACCATTTCGCTGAACGATTTAAGGTCGTCATTGAGAATCCAAACTCGAGAGAAGAAGTTTTGAAGAAAAAGGTCAAGTGTGGTGAACTGCAGGTATGCACAAAGCAAGGGTTCGTAGTTTCTGGCGTTGGGTCCACAAACTAATAGACCCTGCGAACCAAATATGAGTGAGTCTAGTTCTGTAATATCGTAGGCATCTTTTGTATCGCCAATCACCTGTTTGAACTCATTTTCATATTCTCCTCTGTCCATGTATTCGCCTGCTGTTAAACGTGGAGTGATTTCGTTTGCAATGATGAGGTTTATTTTGTTGCGGTTGTGGGCATCACCCATGAATACAAGTCCCATCAAATCTCGTTGATACTGTGAAATGACGGAGTCAACAATGGAAGTAGAATCTTGTTGCACATCGACAAGAATTCGGGATAGGTGGTCAAGTGATATATTGTCCTTCACTCGATTCATCACAGCTTCCATTTGCATTCCATAAAAACATGTTCCTTCAGCATTTAGTGACACCCCAAAAGTCTCCACTTGAAATACGCCCGGTTCTTCGCGAAAACGGATCTCGGCTTCAAAATTTATGTGGTTCGTCTGTGTATAGTCCAAAATTTCCACCGATGTCAATTCTGGAGAGAGTTCTAATGAGAGTCCACTCGAGTCACCATCAATTATATTCGATATGAATCCTCCTTGAACACGTTCTGTTGATCCAACATTATTATTTAGCTGTACGATTTGGTTCGCTCCAAAAGGAATGTACTCAGCGACAATTATTGATACAGAGTTAAGTGTGATGATTTCTTCAAGACCCTTATTACGAATGTTGTCGATACCGAGCTGGCCAGCTTCGTGGGCCCTATGAGCATTCGACAGCGTAGGTCTCCCACCGTATCGCAAACATTGGGGAATGTATGCGGATGAGACATATGACACATCCTCTATATCAGTTGTAGTAGATCGTTTTCGATAACCAGACGAAGATTGAAGCCAAAAGCTTTCTCCATCCCACAATGTCCTCAACAGCTCGCGAGAATCGGGCTTGTGAGCGAATAAATTCACTGCCTCTTTTTCCGTTCTTGCCAGTTCTTTCAGAACTGCTTTACCTCTGTCACTGACCTGATAAAGGACGACCGGCTTATAGGATTTGGACGATACAAGGAGGGCGTTGATGAGTTTTTCTTCGCGCAGAAATTCAATGTCCGATTGACTCTCCTGGGAAATATTTATCCATATGCGTCTATTCTCTACCAACGCCGATTGAGGTGCATAGTCGTAGTCGAAAATACCGGATATAATACCTTCGTAGATGAGAACTGATAAAGCTTGCTTGCGGACCCATCGATCTGATCCGTCTCGATCTGTCGCTTTCGTCGTATGAAGATCAAGTAAGTACAGCAATCTGTTTTGATTTTCTGTCAGGCCCTAATGTGCAGTAGGCACAGATCCTTGTTAAGCGAGTCTGCGTTGACAAGACGGTTCATTAATGATGTCAAAGAGCTTACAGTGTTCCCATCAAGACTTTCTCTGACGAGAGATTCGTCATCAGACGCAGCCCTTTCCGGTTGTGCATTGCCAAGGAAAGCCGCGATCTACGAGAGGGGAAATAGTTACCGGATGTTTAGGTTGCGTAAAATCCGCTGGCCGACGTAAACAAGGTTATAATTACCTTCGATGCATCGACTCTTGCGCTCATTCTCCGATCCCCATCCAAAAATGAAAATCGATGGCTGGTGATTGTTTTTAAAATATTTTGATCTTCGAAGAGATTGAATAATGCAAATATGATCATCATATGCAGTTTACGGCGAAATGCTAGCCAGTGGAGCTGATTGCATCTGCACCGCTGAGGGCTATCCTTCAACGAAGTCAAGCCGAATAATACAACTCCAAAAGTTAGCACAGCATGACAAAAGAACACCAGAGCCGTACACTACATCATCTGAGACTGAAATGAAATGGGACAAACAAGTAGAAGAATTCCGTTCAAATTTCGTGAAAGAATATCCTGGTTTGAAAGAACGAGCGTCCTTCCTGATGCCGCTGAATGAGTACGGCACGAAAAAAATAGCTTGCTCCACCATAAAACCCACCCTTGCGCCGCATCCTGAGCTCTATGATCTAAGGAAATGCGTCGAATGTATAGCTCGATTTGTAGACTACGAGCCCCTCGACCACAAAGCCTCAGAACTGACAGTAGTGTCTCCATCGCAGACGATTTCGTGGGCGATTGGAGACGCTTTTGATTTGTCGGTTCTGATGGCATCGCTCTTAATCGGTGCTGGATATGATGCTTATGTCGTGTTGGGAAAAGCTCCCAGATCCATTCGCATCAAGGATCAATCACACCAACATTGTACGGTTTCTGACAAGGAAAATGAAAACGATCCAACTACAGCGTGGAGTGTAGAGTTCTCGATTAATGATGAGTACAGATCAAATGGAGGTGAAAGTACTGGGATGCATTGTTGGTTATTGGTGAGGCCGGGCAGTAAGCGTGAGTTGTCAGGAGGTCCCTGTTTCGTTGAGCCCTCAACAGGAATGGTTTATTCCGTCGAAAAGAATATGCCCTACGAGGAAATATGGTGTGCTTGGAACGATAAGAACTATTGGGTGAATACTTCTACCCAGTCGATGGGAGGAATAGAGAACTTCGAGGAATGGTCGCAAGTGTTTCAAAATAATGTCACATTTTCGTCGTGGGTTGTCGATAAGATAAATGTGCCAATGGGAAAGTTCGGTTGTCGCTATCCTCGTACGGGGCAAAAATGCTTCTTGCTCGAAAAATCTAAACTGGAGTATTTTGACGAAGATATTGATCCCCAAGGGCTCGCGGCCAGATTTACACAATGTGAAGACGAATTCCGAACAATCGTCGTGTCATGCACTGAATTATTCTACCCAAATCGGCGAAGTGATCATTTGATTCAACGCACTAGGAGACCGATGGAAATGTCATATGCAGACCTTTACTCAATCGAAAACGCGCATTCGATAAAGGAGAGAAGTGAATCTCCCACACGCCGTTCGATAAAGTTTCACATCAAGACTAGAGCAGACAGTTTGATAGATCGTGTTGAAGAGATCGGAGCATCCATAACAGAAAATTTCCACAATAGATCAGACTCTCTCATCCGCCGAGTTGTTTATCTAGAGAGATTTGCACCCGCCGACACAAATAAACCTAAAAACTCGGAGATTTTTTCGTTTGGAACCGGTCTTGGAGTTGGCATAATTACTCAGATAGATGAGGACTTTGAAGAACCAAACAACAAAGCTGAAATGAGGCATTCAGTTGCAAAGCGGTCGTATCGCTTAAGACAAAAAATAATAATTCTCACGTATCACTGCCGACATGAAGCTCTACAGCATCAAGACCTTTACACGAAGGAAGAATTGACAAATACAGAATCGGGCAATGAACTGCTAAGGCTGGAGGCTTCGTCAATTCTTGAAGTGAAGAAGATTCAGAATGAGATGGTGGAACTGCGCCAATGGGAGTATCGTTTTGACATCAAGTTGTCGAGCTCGGTGACGGTTGGTGTCGATAACGATGACATTATCACAAATGTCACAAGTGCGAAAGAAGATGTCCGCGTCGAGGAGAACACTTTTGACTACCTTTCTCCATTTCTGGCTTTGATCGATAGTGATGGCAAATTGACACGGGCAGAAGCGAAAGTAGTGCGCGAGTCCTGTTTGCGTGCTATGAAGGAACGTTCAATCGAACGAGCAAACATCATGCAATGTCGGCTTGACAGAGCCAGAGAAGAATTGTCGCGGAAGCAGGATTGTTACGAGAGAATTCAGATTGAAGGGAAATTTGTCGAGAATCAGGTTTTCGACCGTCAAGTCGCTGATGAATCTTTTAGATTGAAGATAGTGGAGAGAAGACTGTCTGAACACAAAGAGAGTTCAATAATCAAATATAAAGTAAGTCGGGCCGTATTCTTCGCGGGTTACTCTCCTCATTGAATGTCTCACCTTTGTGGAAATTCCTCGACTGGAAAATGGAGGCCTTGCAGAAGAAGCTAGACGGAGACGAGAGACTGACTGCTTTACAACGCGAAGATGTTACTGAATGACGACATTTACAGAAACTCGACACTCCAGACACCAATCAATGGTAGTGTAGAAAAACCGCCATAACTCAAAGCGTATGTGATCGTTCTGTGGTTGAGTGACAAGATTATAGAAACGTCATTCCCATGGAGCGAGTAGTAAGATATCTTTCTTATTTAGACCGTAGAATCTCCTACTGTCAAATACACTTGAATACTTTTCGTGTCAGTTATTGTCACTGAAGCACTCAGCCTCGGACCTCACTGAGAGCCACCAAATGGCATTTTGGGTCGATTCATGCGTTGATTTGGGAAAACTTCATTGGTCCCCCAAATTGGCTTCTGCTGTTCTCGATTTCCTAACCCAAGCTGAATTTGAGAGAGGCTTTCGTAATTTTTCTGCGATACCAACCCAGAACCAGAATTGAAATCATATCCTCCAGAGAACTGCGGAGAAAATAGTACATCCGCTGGTTTCTCATCTTTGAAAAAGAAGCTTTTGCTCGTTGGATTCGAATTCGGCTGAGCTAGTCGATTGCTTTCATCCAGAGTGGACCCTCTCAATCCAGATCCCGAACTGACGTATTTGGGAGAATAAAGCACACTCTCGGAGAAACCCTCATTCGAAAAGAAGCCCTTGCTCAAAGGTTTGACATTGACAATTGGTGGTTGGTTACTCATCCTGCTGGCGTCATATATATCGGTCGACTGTCTCTTTGACGACGAATAACCATCCAAGTCTATTTGATAGATCAATTTCAACGTCTTGATCAATATTAAGCCCCAGAATATTTGCTTCAGTTTCTTCAAGCGAGGAGTGCGTTTGTATCGCTCCAAAACGTCCCATAGCAATTGATTCCAATCGACTCTCTCCCCGATATTACCGTCGTCGAATTGATCAGTTGTTGAATCAGTCTCGCCGTCAAGAAACGGAGAGGCAGCGCAATCGCCTGTTGATTTGAGCGTGGTGCTCGACTCTCGGTTCGAATTCGCCTGCCACCAGTCATCATCGCCATCGCCGTCGTCGCATTGACCGCGTGGAAGTTGTCGCTTTGGTTTAATATCACGAATCAGGCGGGGGGTAGCTCGGACACGCGGAACTGTTTTCTTCCGCACCATGATGACATTATACTCCCAGATGGATCGCGGGATGGGACATGGGACATGATCGCTACATAGGTAAAGTACTTGTACCTACGATAGAGGTCATGGTATAGGTAGGGAGGTATCTCCGTATCGTAGACTCCTGTAGACGCGAACAAAATCTTACTTACTGGAATCAAAAAATATTGTGTTGTTTTATTTTGATTTTCCAACAAGGAAAGCGTGTAATATTGGGCAGGATAATTCGATATTATAAAATGAAAATACTCATTCCTATTTATGGGATCAATTGAAGCGATGATGATTTATATAGGCTCCGAAACCTGGACCAGATTTTTGCTTGTTTCTGCCGCCGAACAACTTCCTCCATGCACCGCATCATCCCCACATGCACCCTCATCGGCCACTCGACGTCTCCTGCACAACGAGATCCATCTGCGCCTCCGACGATAACCAACCAATAGAAACAAACCGTCAGTCATCCAAGCTAGATCTCCGCCATGGCGGGCAAAAGCGTTGACTTCCTCGTAGACATGATGAAGTATCGCTCGGCGACCACAGCTGTCGCTCGAGAAGTCACTAAGCAGGGCTCCAGAGATGGCATACTCCATTCTTCGATCGATGAGTCAGGACCACCGCAGCAATGTTCGCACCGTGAATTTACTCAGGAGGTACGCGACGATCCTCCCGCGGAGATATCTTCGAATGACGATGCTAAAATGTTCGGGTGTGAGTATGATTTTGCGACCAGTCACGCCGAATTCTGTTGGAATCACGATTCTCGACCAAATTATAATACGTACGGTGCTCCTCCGAGCGGTCAAGTTTACGATCCTCCGCCTACTCAGTGGAGCCCTGCGCATAGTAGTAATGCCTCCTTCTCGTACGATATTCCTCAACAACGCCCCCCTTACAACAGTCCACGCCAATTCCACGAGTATTCCACCGTCGAACAACAGCGACTGTTAGATGAGCTCAACCATCTCAACGTAGGAACGTTCGACGAAGGTAGTGAGCATTCGTGCCTCGGCGACTTTGGCCAATACGTCAAATCGCTTTTCTGTCGAATGAACAGCCTCACAACACGAAGAAAGGGGCACCGATTAACCCCCCTCCGTGATGCCGTCGGAGTTGCCACCAGGGATGGAACAATCCTCGAACTGGCGCTCCGTGAGCAACTCATTGAAATCAAGAGTCAACGACAGGAGATGGAGGATCGGCTTCTACGTGAGATTGCGAAGGAATATTCAGAGAAGGAACATAGGGAGGCACAGCTGCAGTCGAGGCTTTTGGAACTGACAGAACAGCGTGTCGAGATGGAGATTCAGTTGGGTAATCTTGACATTGATAAGATGATGGACCGCGGTCATAGGCCGATGAAGGAGAATATTCCCACCATGATGTGTGCGTCACCTTTCCACCATTGCGCAGGTATCAGTATGGGGGATGTGGTCGATGCTCCATTTGAAATGGAGGTCATACCATTCGCAGAGACCGACAAGGAGAATGTAGTGTTTAAACCATGTCTTCAAGTCAACACTCCCGATTTTTTCGCAGACAAATCCAAACTACCCTTTTCTCCTACCCATCACTACTCTCCTCAGAATTCATTGAGAGTGAGCGCAAAGAACGGGACTCAGAGTACTACAAAGTCTCCCACCTTCTTCGAAGAAACCAAGGAAATCACCGAAAGGATCAAACCCATGGTTCCCAAGGCAAGTAGAAGGGTTCGGGGAGAGCTGAGTGTCGTCATGGAGGAAAGACCAGCGTTTATACCAAAGGATTCCCGAATCCACAGTAGTACATGTGACGTAGATGTAGAATGAACGTTGGACTCGTCAACATTGTGTTTAGTACAAAGATGTTTAGAACAACGAATGGAATGCAAAGCTACCGAGCGTTGAAAAAAATGCGGTGCTGCCATTAAAAGCGCCCGCTGGAGTAGGTCCGAGCGTTTGATTCAATTTCTGTATAAAAGCTTAAGACATTAAATTCACACACGCGTATTATTTATGGATGACCCAATAGTTTTGAGATTCTCGTGTCATCCACAGCGTCTATCCAACGCGGAAGATGCATCGAATCATTACTCGAAATCCCTAAACTCCTATTATTATGACGACACTGACACGTCGAACATGCGCCCTCATTTTCGGGGCCACAATCTCTCTTTATTGTAGATTATTATTAGGGCAGGAAGCGAGGCCTCGACGGGGGGAGATATCCCGTCCTATGCTTGTCCCATCCCAATGATCATCCCAATAACCTGCGCGGTCTTTCGTTCCAAAACTCAAGATGACGGAGCAGAGGTACTAACCTTGTTTGATTTTCAAAAATCAAAGCTAGAGCAAGAACCGAAAAAAATGTTTCTCTCTTGAAGAATTCGATCGAAGTCATTCTTTTTCATCAGTATAAGTAGTTGTCATCAGTATATAAGTACGAAGTTGTTACCAAGGCATAGGTATCGTAGTTGTGGTTGATTTTGAATCGTGATATTCAAAGTTCTCTGCATTCATCCCATTTTTTCTCGAACCTCCCAGGTCCTTCCAACCGCCCTGAAAAAGTTTAGTCCCACAGGAAGACTGACGATTTTGGCAGCACGGTTTCAAACCGCTCCCAATTTGAGAACAGCACTGCACCATGATCCGTTCACGGTCGACAACATCGATATGATTATGACGTGATCGACCTCGATGAACTGTTCCTCGTCGACCCGGGGATGACGGCGTCATTATTATTTGTAACACAGTAACTACTTATTCATATTATTTTAAAAACTTGTCAAAGCCCTGCGACGTTGGTCACCCGTCACCCAAACTAGATAAGTACAATGCCATTAGTCGCAAGCATGTCCTCCTCCTCCATCACAACCCTCGACAAGGAATCGTCCAGCCTGCCCCCGCCGAGCTCCCCTCCCATCCAAACCATCTCCTCCTTCCTCACCAATATAATCGACTGCATCGCCCTGCCCTCCACCTCCGACTCCCCCATCCGACTCCTCCGTAAATCCTACTCCGACGCCAGCCCCTCCGACTCCGAATCGCTCCTCCAATGCGACAGTCGATCCGAAGCCACCGCCATTCCCATCGCCGAGGCGGTCGAACCCTACGAGGAAGACGACACCTCCGTCGCCGCGGCGTCGCAGCAGTTCGAAGCCGCATTCGCCACCTTTCTCTACAAGAATCCCGCATTTACCAGCATGTCCCATGGGAATCTGACCAGGATGAGGACCAAGATGGCCAAGGAGTCGGCGAGGAATGCGAGGGCGGAGGCGGAGTTGAGGGGGCAGTTGGAGATGTTGAGGGAAAAGAAGAGGATGACGGAGTTGGAGCTGCAGAGGGAGTTGGTGGTTGTTACCAGGGCCAAGGCGGCGAAGGAGGCGGAGTTACGGAATCAGATTTGGAGGGTGAGGAGGGCGGGGATGGCTGTGGAAGAGGAGCTTAGGAGGGTGAGGAGGGAGGGAGGTGGGAGTGTGTGGATGACACCTACTAGAAGTGTCGTTGAGACTGATTCTTCATCGATTCGATCACTGTCGCCGATGGCACTCAGTCCGGAGATTTCAGACACCGACTCTTTCCAGGAGGAGCTGTACAGGACGAGGATAGAATACGAACGTCTTTCGGGTGAGATGGAACGATTGAAAGAAATTATTGATGAAGGCGCTTGGACACCAAATCATTCTTTTCAGTGAGGACTCCGAATGCTCTTCATATCAATATCAGGGGTTGGGTGCTTGTATACTGTATGCTGGGCAAAACGACGTGGTTTGTAACATTGACCCTCTGCCGAGTCATGGTGCCAGTGCCTGTGCAAGTCCCGATCCACACCAATTACTCAAGGACGAATCACCGAAAATTAGAATGTAGTTAGCATACAATTATTTTATTACGACGGGAATGTCACTGTGACGAAGTAAACTAGGTAGAATAATATGAGAATAAAGAACAGTTCATGACGATTCAATGGTGTCACTCTCATTTGAACACAGTGTTTATGCCTGAGCTGAAAGGCGGCCGAGTACCACAAGCATTTGTTTTATAACGAACAGTTGGATCACCGCCGCCTCTAATATTATATAAGTATAAAGTAGGCGAAGTATAATATAAGCAAATGTATGTCCTTAATGTTGCCTCCCCAATAGGGATTGTCGATAGTCATGTCATCACAATGGTTTGTTTCCACAAAACAAGACATGTTATTTGACACCTCCCGGCAATTCAGGATTCACATCAATCGGAGCAATCCCCGTAACGAACGAAATTACATACCCATTAAGAATCGTAATCGTCCCCCAAGACAAACCAACCACCACCCCTGCATCCACAATGTTCCTCCACGGATATGGCAATCGTTTCACTGCAGCAACAATTGCGGCAACTCCAATGGACACACTCCAACTGACAATCATTCGCTTACGAGTTGCATGAAAGAGTCCCATGGAGTAGAGCGGGGCAAAGAGTAGGTGAAGGGGCGAGGAGGAGGATGAGAGTGTGAAAGAACGGGCGACGACAAGGGGAGAAAATTTGAGTTCGAATCCTTTGTATCCTTCGACGTAGGCAAACCAAAGACAGGTCAGAATGTAGGCGCTGTTGGGAATGGCGGTGCCGGTTAGAACTGAATAGTGAAGGCATTACTTGCACCCAAGGAATTCCGACTCACCCCAGCTGCACCCTCGAAAGCTTCACTGCCCCCTGTGTAAACGGCTCCAGTGCAATGGGCACCACGCGCCTAATCGCCTTAATGAGAATATATGCCACACCGCCGGTCCCCCACGCCGAAGCTAGAACTTTGTCCACGGACAGATTCAAGTCGCCGTCCCCGACGTTGGACTGTTGTCCTCCCCGAATCGTTATAGGGGAATTGCGAGAATTGCGAACGAAGTCCCCATCGTTCCGTCGCATGGGTGTAAATTGGGCGCGAATGGGGGAGGCGACGGCAAATTGGGAGAATCCACTGGCGAGATGAAATAGGGTGATGCTGATGATGGCGAATGATGGAGGGCGCATGGTGTCGGTAACGTGGGATGGCTATGTTGGAGGCGGGCTCGATGGATGTTGGCTGTTAAGTAGTATCGTACGTATGGTGGTGACTGGATGTGGCACCAGCACTATCATCGTACGCGGAAGATATTTTATTGCGAATCGTACGATAGAGTACCATACGATATTCTTTTTTTCCTATCGTACCCGAACCTACCTTCGCCCGTAAGTACTACGATACTTATATCTTTCAAATTTGTGAACTAGAATTCCTTTCCTTGGAATCATTGAGTCCAAATCAGCTATTCTCGGTCTATCCTTGTCACCCTCACTGATGAATGCCAGACGGACATTCCGGATATTCCCATGCTCTGGCGAAGGATGGTCGTGACAGGTCGTGAGCCCACAGGTCTCATGTCGCATCGTTTGCATCAATATTCCATATTCCTTGCTACTTATAATTACTTATACACAGCATCAGCAGCAAGCAGCAGCATCTACGTCCCATCCCCACGTCACGAAATACCATCTCCAATGAGACCTCCATTAAGTCTTCAAGGCCGAGGACCCGGAAGAGGCCCCAGAGGCCCAGCAAGAGGCCGAGGACCCGGAAGAGGCTTCGGAATGCGTGACGACGGCCCCCCCGCGGAAGTTGTCGGTGCGTTCCCCACATCCACCTATCGTTGTTCCCATTCCTACATCCACTGATATTCTGCGTATCTCTCTTTAAAATTCGCCCACCGTGAAATCCCGTAGAAATTGGAAAAGTATTGCACGAATGCGAATCCGAACTGGTCTGTCAACTATCCCACCCCGATTCCAAAATACCCTACTTCAACGCGGGGATCTATCTCGAAAACAAGAAAAAAATCGGAAAGGTCGATGAAATATTTGGACCGATACATTTGGTCATGTTCACTGTTAAGATGGATCCTGGGGTGGTTGCCAAGAGTTTTGAGGGGAAGGATGCTGTCTTTATTGGGACGGATAAATTGTTGCCTTTGGCGAGGTTTACCAGTCCGGGTGGTGAGATTGAAGAATCCAAGTGTTTCTTTTATTTTGAATTTGTTGTCGACTTCTAAAACTGAAATTTGCTGTTCAAGGAGGAGGGGGTGGCGGCGGCGGACGTGGAGGAGGTGGAAGGGGTAGGGGTGCTCCTGGCGGAAGAGCCGGCAGAGGTACGTACCGAAAATATCATGCATTCCAAGATCATATCACCACGTCCTCATGATCGCGCGCCCAATTACACTAGGTGGTAGAGGTGGAGGAGGCAGGAGTCCAATGGGGCGTGGCAGGGGTGGAGGAAGGAGCCCGATGGGTCGCAGTCCTGGTCGTGGTGGTCGGGGATTTGGGGGGAGAGGACGGTTCTAGAAGGAAAGAGTTTTAGCTGGTGAGGTGCTGTGAATAAGATGTAAAATAGCATGGTTTGGTGAATATCCGCGACAATCACGTGCTTCATTGCAAACATAACAAGGTATTCGTCTCGTTCATTTGACACTAACTGGACTTTGACGAGATGTGACACGATCTTGAATCCTATTATTAGGAGCAAAGGTTGCCTCGGATGTTAAATAATATCATAACGCAAATCACCTGGTTTTGATGGAAGTAATTATTTTCTGTGCGGGTCATCATGATGCCAAATAAATAATGCAATGACATCAAATCAATAATAATGCACCAAAAATCAGATATCTTGAGATTCTCTTGTTGCATAATTGCAAACTAATCCTTCAACATATTGTGATCGCAGTGATCAACGTCACCGCCACTCACTGATGCACGACCGGTGCTAATGCGCAACAGTAAAACTATATTAGCTAGCTACGATACTTTCACGAAAAATGGAATGTTTTAGCAATTCCGAGCTAGATGATCTCATGTCACAAATTAATGGTATGATTCAGAGCCAGACAACGTCTTCAACTATTCTTTAAAGTGTTGTCACAGAGAAGGACTTCAGGAGATATTATACAAGTGGCCGAAAATCAATCGGTGCAAACCTACCCAAGCCTCAAGTCTGTCTTTCAAAAATATCATATGACTCTGACGACACATTTGCGCATGGTATTCGAGGAACCAGTTAAGAGACGTGGTCTTGTTTGAACTGTATCCATGTTTACCTGAGGTATCACCGTCGGAGCAATCGTAGTGGACACCCTCGGAGGTGTGCAAATGGATTCCTTTGGAGCTGGGTACGATTGGAACTGTTCAAAAATTGCCGATATGTCCCGTAGGGGTTGGGTGAGAGTAGGATCGAAATATAGTGGATTTGGATGGGTTGCTTCTTCGATGACATGAATGAGATCATGGGCTGCTAATCGAACATTGTCATGCAGTGCAATGGTTGGGATTTTGCAGTAAGCTGGAAGGATACACGCGGATGAAGAGTATCGAAAACCTTTGGTTGACAGGATGTAGAACCTATAATTTCTAGAGCGGAGTTTGGCAGGGCCAACGTACCAACCATCAATGGATGGTTTTTGTAGGATTTACGTTGGTCAGGGCCAATTTAGACAAGGGATTTGGTACCGATGGGAGCTAAAGGGGTTCTGTTGAAGTTAAATTGCCCCTCGAGTTGAGCGTAAGCTGAAAGTCTTGGGATGACTCGTGAAACACATAGTAAGTTGAGTGTGTCTTGGACTTGACCCAACACTTCATCCCAGAGTTGTAAAGGGAAAGACGGATCCACAGTATTCAAACTTGCTACACAGTGATTGACGAACGTCTGTATGCTACATTCGGTGACAATAAGATGATGGTCATCGGCATCGACGCGGTGTATATCGGCACCTTTAGATTGGATGTAAGCCGCGACAGCCTTGGAGCACTTGTTGTCGATAACATTGAGGAGTGGTTTGAAGCCTTTTGAAGAGAAGTACTCAAAAATGTCTTGGAAAGCTGCAATCATGTTGGTGCCATGCATCGTTTTCATTGGGTGAACAATGATTGCATTTGTAACAAACGAAGATGAATTGATTTCCGGTGAAGGAGCGGACAGGAAACCTTCCAGGAAGATCGGTGTAAGTTGTTCCTTGAAACTTGTCAACTAAGACAGCCATGACGAACATCTCACAGGATGCAGGTATGTGTAGGATCATGTCATGAGGTGGTGGACGGTGTTGATCGTACAGGCAAAAAGATAACTACGAATGAGAGGAAGTATCGTAATAACGCGGAAATGAATGCCAATCAGATTTCGGTTCAGAATATCA
>JALLPF010000143.1:0-17818 GCA_036939455.1 Cyclotella distinguenda | reverse complement strand
ATTATTTTTAATCGAGTTTAATCGAGTTATACGTAAGACTTATCTATGAAAGTTTACCGGATTGTCGCTCTAATGTGCAGTATTTGTATAATAAATTCTGGATCGAAACTATCGATGATTCTACACGCATTGCATATGCTACGATGTCGTCGAAGATCACGCTGAGACAATGGCTACAGGGCGCGTTGGATGCAATCCGGGGGAGCAACATTATCAGCAGTGGCTTGGAGACTGCCACTTCCCCTGATTTCCTCGAATCAAGCCTCAAAATCGCGTTGTCACTGACGCAGCAGATCATTAAAATGGAGGATTGGACCGACGTTGGCTTCCTCAGCGTTGCTGATTTGTCGAGCTTCGTGTACGTCACAGTGCCACATAAGGCCGACGCCGTCACTATCACCGTACCTTCAATCGGAATTACTACCGCAGAACTTGCTGATGGTGACAAAGATTCATTCTTGACGCCTCCGTCGTTTACCAGCGGCGCGAATGAAAATATCTTGTTGGATGGTAATCAGGAGGAACATGAAATTTTCGACAGTTTTATCACTAATGCCAAATATAGCATAGTTGACGAACAGGATTGCTTGTCGTTGTCATCACCTAATTCGTTGGGTGATTTGGTTGATTTGGCTCCTCTCGACGAATCAGATCACTTAGATAAAATTTTCGAACGAACAGAGGAAGCGAACATGAAAGATCGCAGATTGTCGAGGGAGAAATCCGTTTCGGCATCAGTTGAGAGTGAAAATACCGCTGTAACTCCGAATCTTGACTACTTTGCAACTGAATATGCAGAACTCAGATTTTACAATGACCCTGTCGATGTCACAAGACATTATCACTGCGCCCAAACGAGCTTGGATCGGATCCATTGTCTCGGGCTCCTGTTTTATGAGCTTTTCTCGGGTGGACAGATTCCCCCTCCTGAATTTGTGATTGCTTCTCATTCCAAAGACAAATCATCAATGAGGATCAATACATTGAATTTGAGCGAAAGTGATGACAATTTTAGACCCAATCCCAAGATTCGATTTAGTCAAGCCAACAAAAGACGGCCGTCTTTATGTGAGGTAACTGTAGAATACCTTAGACTCATGGGTCTTCCAAGAGCTCTCTGTGATTTAATATACAACATGATTATTTCTGTATATGATGACTTGAGTGGAAATGATTCGTATTCTCATATGTCAGATGTGATGGAGGATTTAAAATTGATGCTTGAGAAGCCTTCAAAGTTCCTTCAAGACGTGGATGCGACGAAAATTTTCTCGACAGGCTTGTTGATGGGTGATACCATGTTTGTACGAGAAGAAGAATTCACTTCCCTCTGTGACTCATATTGCCGCTTTACTTCACGGAAGTCTGAATTTGCAGTCATCTCAGGAATGGCTGGGGCGGGGAAGTCATGTTTAGCAAATCGGCTTGGCACCTACATCACAGCTAATAGGGGTTTGTTCCTCTCAGGAAAGTTCGACCAACAGAAAAAGTTCAAACCTTTCTCGGCTCTTGCATCCGCATTCAATGACTATTTCGTTAGGTTCAACACGGGCGAACAGCCAGTTTTGAGGAAATCGATGCCTCGAATGTTACAGTTGTTCATGGGCCAAGATTTACGTTACTTGATCAAAATAATTCCTGCCCTTGGTCTGATTTTAGAACATGATGATCATATTCACGAGGCGACAGCAGATCAAGATTGTGTGAACGGACAGAATAGGATTGTTTACTTATTTTGCCGCTTTATTGAGTTCCTTTCAAGTTTTTTGAATGCTCCCATCACCCTCTTTTTGGATGACATTCAGTGGTCAGACCCTGCATCAGTTTCAGTAATTAGCCAATTATTGAAAACATCTCGGCGAAGTCGATTCTTCTTCTTTGGATGCTGTCGTGATTATGAAAACTTCGCCGAAAATCTTCTCTGGAAGGACATGAAGGACTGTGTTATTCATTTTGGAATTCGTTCCACTATCGTTGAGTTAGGGCGTCTGAACGAAAACTCAGTGAGAGAAATAATATCAGATCTGCTGTGTCTATCTCCCCGATTGGTCGCAGGGCTTTCGAGGGTCGTCTATCACAAGACGAACGGGAATCTTTTGCTAATTTCGCAATTGTTACAAACATTGACTCGGGATAGTACCATACGCTTTGATCTCGGCCGTCGTAGATGGGAATGGGATGAGGACAAGATTCAATCGAGAGAGTTGCCTGAAGACCTGGCTATTTATTTCGCGAGGAGCATCAATAAGCTCCCTGCGGATGTTCAGAAGGCGCTCTGTCTACTTTCATGTTTTGGAGCGTCCACAAAATGCGGGCTGATTCAAGTACTGGAATCCAAACTTGGCTTCAATATAGCGGACGGGTTGGATGTGGCTGTAAACGAAGGTCTTGTCAAATTATTCAACAGGAGGTACAATTTCAGTCATGACCGAATTCAAGAAGCCGCCTACGGTATGATGAAGGATGAAGATCGCTGCCTTTACCATTTAGAATATGGGCGCACCCTTGTTAACTTATCAACAGAGACTGGGGACGATGAATTGCTCTTTATTGCAGTCGACCAAATCAATCTCGCTGGTTCGGCGGCTATCTCTGATGCTACAGGTGCAGCTGAAATGGCCCATTTTAACTTGTTAGCAGGGAAGAAGGCAGTTGAGATGTCTGATTTCACAGCTGCATATGCCCACTTTGATAACGGAATAAGTTTTCTCAAGAAAAACCACTGGAAGGACCATTATCACCTGAGCTTGCAGTTATTCGAGTCAGCTGCCCAATGCTCACTCGTGCTCGGGGATGCTCTCAGTCTTACCATTTTGTCCGACCAAGTCAGTGTAAACGCCATTTCATTTGTGGACACACTCAATACAATGTTAGTAGTAATGACATCGCTGGAACACCTCTCAAAGAATAATGAATCAGTGAACATGGGACTATCAATCTTATCAAATCTCGGGCATCCTATCCCTATGTTGTATTCAGAGGCCGATATAAATTGTGAAATTCAAGACATGCTCTCCGAGCTGAGCAATACACCCGATCATGATATCATGAACTTCAATATCATGACCGACAGTACACTAAAAATGACAATGAAATTCTTGGCTAGAATGCAATTTTCGGTTTTCCAAGTCAATCCAGCACTCCAGCCAATTATCACACTCAAAATGATCAGACTCACAGTCACACATGGCATATCTCCTGTTTCCCCAGTGGCATTTGCCTCATTTGCTGGATTGCTTGCAATGATAGGGAAATTGAAAGAAGCACATCGATTCACAAAGCTCGCGAAGGCTCTTCAGAACAAAGTTGGATCGAAGGAATTCGTAGGTCAAATAATGGTAATGACGTCTGAAATCCTGTCCTTCTTTGAGCCTTCGCTCTCTGTGAACGACTTCTTCATCAAGGGGGCGGAATCTGCCATTGCAGCTGGAGATGTTCATTGGGCATGCTTTAATAGAATATCCTCTTGTGCAATTATGTTTTGGGCCGGTGTGAATCTTCATCAACTCAAAAAGACTCTATCGGAGACATGCCGCTTCATCATAGAGCAAGATCATTTAAACGCCCTATGTCATTTGATTCCATGTAAAGACTCAATCTCGATACTCATCGGCGATGAAAATGATGACCCTTTTGACGATCGGCTGGAAACATTCGTCAGAAGTCACAGCCAAATCATGATGTTGTGGGTACTTGTCTTACTCATCATTTCCCATGAATTCATGCTGCGCTCACAATCTATTGCATAATCTTTTGTGTTTTGTAGGCAATTCCTCAAAATTTATTCATCATTCATGTTCAACAATTTTGATGATCTCAAAAAAGCCGCCGAGGATTATTTCATGAACATCACTAAGACATGGTTTTTGTATTCATTTTATGAGACTTGGGCATTCATCGGGGGTCTTGTATCATTTCGGATATATCGTAAGACTCGCGACTGCTCGTGGGCCGTGAGGGGCGGTCAATTCAAGTCTATGATGTTGTCTTGGGCCACACATGGCTCCAAGTGGAATTTTGAACATAAGAGCATGTTGCTGGAAGCTGAGGAATACTTTAGTAATGGAGATTTTTGTAATGCTCAAGTCTCGTATGACAGCGCCATTACATCTGCAAAGGCGCACAAGAATTTGTCGAACGAGGCCCTGGCCTGGGAGCTTGCTGGAAATTTTCTCCTTGATATCGGCAATAAAGCAAAAGCGGTAGATTATTTTTTAAGTGCACACGAAAAATATCAAGAATGGGGAGCATATGCCAAGGCCACTGCATTATACAATTCCGTATTTGATCAGTTTTGATCCGTTCAAAATTGTGGGAGAAGTACTGATAAGTTGAGTGAGACCAAGTTAAGTTTGCAGGAAGACAAATGTCAAGAATTATGAGGATCTGATTCAGGCGCAACACTTAAGTCACATACAATCTGAATTGCAGGAGTGGTGGACTTCAGGTTTATCTTGTGAGTTTCTCGTTGCTGCCAAAGCTGATGATATCAATAATTGAATCCAAGTATTGTTGCATCAAGCTGAATCAACATTATTCGAAACACCTCTTCCTCCCGGAAAATAAATCGATCTTGGCAATGATAATCATGACAGTCACAATGGTTCTCTCTCAACCTCAATGCTTATTTCGCGGATCTCGCTGTCTCTTCGTGTAGGGCAATCATCGGCAGCAGCAAAAACACGAATATAATTGTTTTCGACACTCGGGATGGGCCTAAAAAAATTCGGTTGGGAAAATCAAAGTATATCAAGCAGTACAATACTGGAAACTGTTCTCTTCTTTTTATTGGTCGGGGGTCCTCGACAATATCTCTTGCATCATCTTCGAATTCAGGCTATCCAGCCCAATACTTCTTTCTTGATCACTTTCCACTACTTCAAAATTTCGGACTAGATGCGATGAGTCAAGGGGATGCGCCTCAATTTACCACAATAACTATTTATTGATCATTAGAATAACCGTGTATTGCTGTGAAGTCTAGGGTTGGGTATAATCAACCCACCATTGTTTTGGATAAGAGGGGTTGACACTTATCAAGTTTCTGTAAGGTGGTGCTATGGTGTTATGTTTGGCACGTTCCTTACACCTAATAACAGACAAGACATATAACGTAAACCAATCAATTCAACTATTCGCTCCCTAGGTATGCGCGTATTCCAACACTAGCCTTTAAACATATTGACTGCCACCGATACCCCCTGCGGTCGATTCGGTACTGGTACGACTGCGATTGGGGCCTTCCACTTTTCCTTCAGTTTTTTCCTCCGTTAGCACCGGTAGATCCGGACCCGAGACCTTTCTTCGTGCGGAAGATGTGGCCTGAGCAGCAGTAGCAGTTTTGTCTCCATTGGGTGGGCTTTGGGCTGTTTGTGATGTCGCGGCCCGTAGAACGTGGGCAGGTACGACAACAACATCCTGGTGATGAGTGAGTGATAATCGTTTCAAAAAAAATGCGTTGTTGGGAGAGGACTGTACTGAAGATAAAGTCATGTCGGCGTCCTATTACTAACCTGTTCTCGTCTGCAAGCATCCACCTGTTTCGTGATTGAACGAGCCCAGTTCAAAACCCGTAAACTCAATTGATGAAACATCGAATGCTTCTTTTGCCATTTGGCCATGGGCCCTTGCGAGCCTGGGTCGTCAAAATAAGGCTTCTTGGATGGCGCCTCAGAATCCATCTTTTGCATTTGTTCATGATCCCAGTGGCTCATGACTTCGATCTGCTGTTGTTCTTCCTCAGTATGGCAAGTGAGCAAATCGGGGGGAAGGTCGGAACCGTGAGTTCGAGGTCGGAGGGAAGATATGACGATACAGGGTGCGTATTGGTTGCCACCGATCTGACTTCGATGGGGATCATCCATTGTCGGAGTGACGAGTTGAATGTTCCCCATGTTCATTCGGGCTTCTCTTGCCCTGTTTAGAGTGATCACCCAATCGTTGCATTGTGTTTTGTCCTCAGCGCGAAGGAAGTAGGGGCGATTGCTTACTTGAATGGTGAAGGTGCAAAAGTCCGGATCTGTTGGATCGATGGCGATGACTCCAACCTAAAGTAGAACGGCGAGATAATTATTTGAGTGGAATGAAGGAAGAATAAGTGGTATGTCAAAGCGTGCTCCTCACCTTACATAAATCCAATGTAGCCAACAATTGTGCCCTCTTAACGGTCTTGTAATATGTCAACCTCTCTCCATTCGTTTCGAAATACCTCTTTTGCCAATGCCCATTCCTCCCGAGTTTGTGCAAATATCCAAATATCAAAGGTTTCATCGCTCCATCTTCCAAGTATGGTTCTTCAATATCAGTCATATCGATATTGCTCTTGGCATTGACGCTTCCTGTTTGAGAGTCCGGCCCGAACCCTACACTTGTGCGACTTCGGCTGGCGTTTTGGGTGGAATCGACGGATCCAACAGGATTTTCATTGCTGGCGTTCAAAGACCAGGATCGTAATCTGCGCAAGCTCTGCACGAGGAACATGAGGGACATTATCGAGCAGGGAGATTCGGGAATGTGTTTGAAATCAAGGGGATGAAATTATAATGAATTTGAATTGTCGAGCGTAAGCATAGAAAAGCATGATCCTGCTCACCACGGACATTTGTCCCCTCAATTTCCCCACACTTGTCGCCCTTTTGAGAGTATCCCCCTGTCCCTTAGTATCAGTAACTTCGCTCGTCAACGCAGTATGGTCATCCTCCTCCATTAAATGAATCTGAGATGGCACATTCCCACCTTCTACCACCGCGGCATGGTTGCCATGATGTGCACTCTCGCTGGAGAGAACGGTACCAAGCGGTGGGAGCCCGGAGCTGAAGGCGGCCGACCGGGGTTCTGAGTCGTTGCCAGCCACGGCGACACGTTGAGAATGTAATTCGAGCTCGTGTTGTTGTTTTCTGTGTGTCTCCCTGGTTGAGAGTTGAATTAAAATCAATAGTGTTGTTAGCTTTCACTGTCTCTTGTCTCTTGATCCAAGCGAGTATATAAAATATAAATGATAATAGTCATATAGTAATGCAATCAAAAGTTAAAATCCATACACCAAGACATCAATTATTATGTAATCAACAATGCATCAAGACGTTCCAAATGCAGCATGCAGCATGCTACTCATGAATAATTTAAATACTAATGATTGACCTCATCTCACTCACCTCTCCTCATGTTCCTTGGCCACAGCCCGCCTCATCTCCAAATCAGCCTGCTGCCTCTCCAATTCCTCCAACCCCAACAAAACACTCGTATCCGCCAAAATCTGTGGAGTCCCCACCGAATGAAACGAACTATTCAATCCCATCGTCGCAACCGACGCCTCCCCCGACCTAGACAGAGACAGCTGCGGCTGCCCAAATACAGGGCCAGAAGATGCCACTGGAGAATGAGTGCCCATGGACCCACCGGAGGAATGACTCGTGGTGAATAGCGGAGAGGCGGCAAAGGACGTCATGTCGCCTCGTGGGGGGGTGCGATTGATCTGCTGCTGACGTGGCACCTGGCTCCAATCGGGGGGAGCCGCGAGGAAATTGGGACGGAGGGGGGTCGATACGGGACTCGTTGCGATGGAGGGTTGAAAGCAGGTGGAGGAGAGCGCGGTGGCGATGGCCGTTTCGGCGATTGTTTGGGCGAGCTTCGTTTGTTTCTCTTCTGGGACGTTGGCGTCGGGGTTGACGGGAGTTTCGTCGTTGGCTTCGTTGGCCGGCTCCATTGTGATGATGACGATGTAGTACTGATTATTGATGGCCGAGTTTGAATTTGGTTTAATGTGCAAGTCTCCCTGAAGAATGGTTGCTGTCGTTGGGTCGTTGGCAATGCGGTAGTTCCGCAATGTAGTTGTAGTATGGTAAAGAAGAAGGACGTCCACGATAATTAAAATTAGGTAAAAGTAGTACTGTACGATAGACCACCATTTGGGACTGACATCGAGAACAAAATTGGGGCCCATTGCGGAGAGACCATGGCAGTTCAGCATGCTGAATAGAGCTCCAACTTCCTCAGGTGTAGACTACCTAGCCTAGGTTTCTCAGAATTTCACGTTTAGTATTTTTTGGATGTATAAAGATGTCAATCAAGACTTGAAAAACTTGAAAAACGCAGAAATAATCGAAAATTGCGAATTGGCGAGAAAAGTCTCAAGGTCACTTTTTCGTGTCGTCAAATAATAATCTTCATCGTTTGTCTTGGTCTTGAATCAGAGAACGTGAGGTTTCTACGGTTCGATAATGGGAAATCATCAGGTTTTGCGGGGAAGTTTTGCAATTTTCAACGGACAAATTTCCCAAAATACAAGATCTTTTCTTCTTCCATTTCAAAGAGAGGACTTATTACTTTTTCTGGCGGGAGTGATATCTGTTGCGGTTAAGGAGATGAACTTCGTTTGTCCACCTCCATTTTCTTCCACATTGGTATGATACTGTACCCACAGCGACACTTCTTGATTCCACATCATGTCTGTGTCTTAAGTACAATCATCTTCTCACTTTATGGAATAGTACTGTACTTATAAGTAGTAAGGAAACAGAAGAAGATGACGATTGCGTTATTTGAAGTCTAAGTCATTATCTCATTCAGTAGTAGCTGAAGTTCGATTCTCGTCCAACATAGTTTGAGGAGAAAGATTCCGCGTCCAGAACCGTTGACACAGTGTTTTTTGATTCTTGAGGAATACCAACTCAAATTATGGGTCGTGGCTGATTCGATATATTGCAGTCAAGCCTTTGTTATGCACTCAAATGCACCTGTTCCGTGTCGGATTGGATGCCCAATTACTATATTTGAGCTTGGGCTATTCATGTGATCTTTTCTCTTGTGCAGTGCTGCTTCAACCATAAAGACAGAAGTGGATTCAAAACTCATTTGAAGGAAAGTGGAGCTCACGTCTGCCATTCCTATGCGATTCATGGGTTTATAACCTCCATCATAGGTCATAAAATCAGCAATCAAAGATAAATGCCTCGGATCAACAGATATGCCATAAACAGCAAATACTCCCCTTATTTGATCCGCTATGCTCTTGCGTGCAGCCTCGACTCCGTAAGCGCAGCAAATACCCCAGATATCATTCGATATTAGTTGTTTATGATCAACCAAATCTTCACTCAAATTCCAGATTTCTTCAAAGTTGCAACCTGCCGTTTGAAGACATCTCCCACGACCTTCTTCGTTATTTACGAAACCTTGTTTTATCTTGGGTCGAGCTCGAACTATTGTTTCGTGTGCAGCACGTTCAACAAGGCCCACCATCAAGAGAGGACATGCGGATGGATCGACCCTGAGGGGGTCAAGTTTTAGAGAATTCATTGATCGGATGATTCTGCAAGTATTCAAGCTCTTTGAATCATCGCCACCGTCGCTTTCTTCTCCTTCAGTAATCACGACTGGATCTCGGCTTTCATCCTCATCTTCAGAATCATTGTTAGAACCCTTGGCTATCTTTTTCTCATCATCGTCCATTTCGCCATAGGATGTCATTTCTTTTCTATGTCCATACCTAGATGCAGTGACACCATCTTCATCATCGGCCACTTCATCGTCGTACTCGTCATCTTTTGATTTCGATCTTGACTTGGATGATTCTCTTCCACCATCCGATTCCACAAAGTCAGTCGAATCGCCACCAATAACTTGGATAGATGCAGATTCGTTGCGTTTCATTTCAGCCTTCATCACTTTAGCTAATTTTGGAAGAAAATTCTTAGTAACAACTTGGCAAATATCCTCGAGACGCAATCTGAATGCCTCCACTATGCGTTCCGATGGATGAAGTTTGAGAGTAACGTAGTAGCAGCGCTCCCAGATTCTCGGACCCTTTTCCAATGATTCTCGAACAGAAATACCACAGTGATTTGAAAGGAGATCCATTAACGAAACCTTAGAAAAATCTCTTGTGAGCCGTACCGCTTCACGGTCACTCACAGACGATGTCAAGGGAACAGACATGGTTGGTGTCTTCAGTTCTTTGGAAGCAGTCATTATGATTTCCCGCAGTCTTGGAATACCTAATGTCACATTTGCTCCGGCCCCTGCCAAGTGGAATGTATTGAGAGTCATTTGGGTAGAAGGTTCCCCAATTGATTGAGCTGCGATCGAACCAACTGCTTCTCCAGGATGTGCGAGGGCAGAACTATACTTCGCAGCGACGATTTCATCAAATCCTCTTGACAACAGTCCTGCGTTTTCCATCGCCTTCTTAACATCGGGGTGAGTGATAGCCTTGGAGGCGAGATCAGCAACGCGTTCAGAAACACAAGCTCCCGATGAACCCAGGCGATGTTTCCCATCGTCACGGGAAGAGTCAGATAAAATTGGGTCGGGGACTCCAGGCTTGATGATTTCACAGAAAAATGAATCCGCGGGTGTGTTTACTCCCCCACAATAGTTGAAATTTACAGATTTCGGAACCTTCTTGGCAATAATCCCAACGTAAAGATACTTGATATCGAAATGCAAACCGTCACTATGCTTCTTTGTGATGATTGCATCGAACCATCCTTCACAAATGACACCTCTAACCCATTCAGATCCAAATCTTAACTTACGAGCGCGGATAAAGCTGCCTTTTTCGAGTAGCTGCGTTGAGTCTGTAGCCACGGCTTGGGCTCTAAGATGATCCCGTCTGGCAATATCAAGAGTTGATCCAGGAAGAGAAGGATAACGCTTTTTGAGCGAGTTGTGATTCCGTGCTAGGAATTGAAAAGTACGTGATTCGCAGTCTAAATGAGCCGCTTTTGTTGGATCGATTCCATCTTCTCCGTAAACGAACTGAACAACTCCACCTTCTCCGTCACGAACGGTGTGATCATACGCAACTTTTAGTTCTTCTAAATGTTTAACGAGACACCGCTGCAAGTAACCTGATCGGGATGTCTTGACTGCAGTGTCGACAAGTCCTTCTCGTCCTGCCATGCAATGGAAATAGTACTCTTGGGGTCTAACCCCTGTTAGAAATCTGTCGGTAATAAAGCCATCTGCCCGAGGGTTCGGATCATATGGAGCAAATGAGGGTAGAGTCCTTCCGCTGCTCATCCTAGGAACACGTCTTCCTTCCAGTGCCTGTTGACCCAGTGAACAAGATACCTGAGATTGGTTTACAATTGACCCTTTGGCACCAGTTGTCACCATGAGACCAAAGGTCTGGAGAAGTGGGAGTTAAAGGAAGGATTGATTATCATGAGTTTATGCCTATGATCAGTGATACATACATAATAATATCACAAATCCTCACGTTTTCAGGAAATGGAACCGCAAGACCATCAGGCAAACAAATCTTTATAATATTCGACGCCAAAGGGTTGACTTGAGATTGCATGAATCCGTCTAGCGCCGCGGCATTTTTCGCCCCATCACCTCCGGACAAAAGCTCTCCGATTTTAGATGCTACAGCGGCTTTGTCGTGGGGTTTCAAGGGTTCTTTAGATTTGAGGTTTTTCGCCATGGGAGGAATTTCAACTTTCCCTCCGTCCGATTCTGCCCATGCTTTTGCTGCATGACACCCGATATTATAAGCTTCCTACTTAACATGGTGAAAGAGATTTTGTTACATGCAAGCACAGATGAGGGACGAAACATACGTGGTCAGTAAAGAGTGTGCGCACCTTTACGAGTAGTCGACGCTTCTCATCTGCATCCGGTTTCAAAATCAAATCCTCCATTCTACAACTATGCCCAGAGTAATATTGAATGTAAGTGGT
Organism: Cyclotella distinguenda; assembly: GCA_036939455.1. Lineage (NCBI taxonomy): Eukaryota > Bacillariophyta > Thalassiosirophyceae > Thalassiosirales > Thalassiosiraceae > Cyclotella > Cyclotella distinguenda. The sequence continues at coordinate 6,131 of JALLPF010000143.1, read as the reverse complement.
GAAGAGTCGACCAAGTGCATTGAGAATTGAGCCGGCTCTGCTTGGGCCATAAGCTTCATAAACAGCGTGCACAAGCGAGAATTCGGATGCCCCAAAGGCAGCTTTGTCCAGAACACCTTGCAACAAGTCTCCGTCACGAACAATCACCATGTGCTCGTTCCATGATTCGCCAAAGGCAGTCGGTGGAGTTTTCGTCTTTCTCTCAATCGATAGTCCTGGAAAGTTATAAGACGGATCTTCGTCACGATCATTGCCCTTTCGCAAATGATTCAGTAATGTAGAAATCATCTGCTTCCCCGTCCAGAGTTCTCTCGGTTTGCGGATTGCAGGTGGCATTAGCTCAATATTAGAATCGGAACGAATGAGCTCAAGACCTGGCAGAGATCCTAGAGCTGCAAACAGGAGCTGTTGAAATACTTCCTTTTCTATGAAGGTGTTCATGCAAGTTAATTTTACTCCCGCGTCTACATGGTCTTGGATTAGACCACGGAGTGGAGATCCGTCTGTAGGCACAATGAACTGCAGATCGGTTCCCGCAATGAAGTGTGACTCGGCTGCTGCCAAGTAGCTCTGTGGGAAGTGACAATTCATTTCATCTCCATCATAATCAGCGTTGTATGTGTTGCAGTCTACAACATTGAGTACGAATGAAGTTAGCAAAATGTGAGAACAAAATTGTGAACAATCAGTCTTCCGCGACATGATCAACACTCACTGGCGTAGTGCATTCGTAACGTGTTTTGCGTTGGATTGAAAAGAACACGAACTCTATGAGCCATGATCCCGGGCTTGTGCAGAGTTGGCTGTTAATGTGGGGCGATAGTGTTGGTGGGATGAGGTATACGAAATGTGCAATATCACACTGATTCGGCAGAATGGACACGTTGTGAATCCTCTGTACGAACGAATGACAACCCGACCCTAAGCGTCAGACGAACATATTTCTACGCCTATCTAACAGGAATCAAGGCATCGACCCGCCCGATGGACTGAGTCATAATCTAACATCTGTAACTTATTCAGAGTGGTGCATGACGGTGATATCTCTTCATTGGGCCCTACTGCCCATTCTGCCGAAACTAAATTAACACGAATCAAAGAGAGAACCCACCTGACGATTCATCAGAACCATATCACCGTCTCGCAACTGTCGGCCCACTTTGACAACACCGTTATCCGTGAGCAATCGCGCAGCAATGGCGTGTCGACTTCCTTCCTTCATGTGACTAAGATCCATCCTTTGACCAGTCGGGAATTCAACCCATGCCGCTCCGGGATATTTGTCTGGACCTCTTTCTACCAACCTCTTCATCTCTGCAATATTTAACGATGTTACCGGTGTAGGGAAGGTAAGGGTTTTGGCAAAGTGGAGGGGTAGACCGATTTCATTGGTTCCGATATAGGGATCGGGCGATATGACCGACCGACACGCGAAGTTGACTCGTTTGCCCATCATGTGCCTTGAGAAATAACGGGTGGATGATTAAAATAGTGATGAGTTTCACGATTCATGCCGACGCATCTCGTCAATAATTTCTGTGAAAGAAAGAGACTCACTTTCGAAAAATCCCTTCCTTCTTCTCCAAAAGCTGTCTAATCCCGCTGGGTGAATTATTACTCGTTCCCTTGGGATCTCTCGTATTATCCATAAAACAATTCACGGTCGTTTGCATGTCCACCCACGTTTCCAACATATTCGCCTGCCCCTTATCCTTGTCAATCCGAATCTGTTTCAACTTTTTATCATCATTCCCATTCCTCATCAAATCCGCCTCTTCAAAGGTCAATTCATGAATGGTAGCAAACGCACTACGAATTCTCGCATTCAATTCCAACACCTTGCTGAGATAAAAGTTTTGAGAGTGTTCGGCAATCATAGTCCCCATGTGAACGGCCGGCCTAAATCGCGAGGGTGGAATCGGCAACGCTCGAAGAAAAAAGACTGTATACCCCATGACACCGCCAGAAATAGCTTCTGCCGCATCCGAGGTAGATCGAGTTCTATTCCCCCGTCCTGCGGTGTTCGGGACATCAGATTCACCAGATTCCACGTTGTCGCTGCGAGAGCCCGTGTTCATAATATTATCGGGAGAATGCGCACATCCAAAGAATTTGGAACACAAGAATGGCTCCTTGTTCCACGTCAGCCGGCATTGGGCCTCGACTTCCAAGGCATGCATGAAACTATCTTGTTTAGAGGTGGGTGTCGAATCCTTGGAGGTGGATACTTTAGCTTTGCGAGAGATGCGTCCTCCTGTAGGATCAATTTCTTCGTTTGTGGTGGTGGCGGGTTTGGAGGAATTAGTGGTTCGTTTCGTTTTGGCGTGGGGACTAACACCGTCGTCAATTGCTTCATGGTCTACCATTTCATCGTCAACTTCGTCATCACTTGTACTGTTGTCGTCATTTTCATCTTCAGAATCTGGTTGTACGTCCGGGACGTCATCATCATTGTTTTGATCTTCATTGTAGACCAGTTCTCCTCCATGAATGTTAGCACAGGCAGGTCGGATCTTTATTCGTTTGTCCATATTGCTCTGGATTGGATAAGAGAAAAGCAAAATTAATAATCGAATGTGCTGAGTAGGTGGAGGAAGGGTTGACGACGCCGAGACGAATCGATCAAGAAATAATAACAGCGATGTAAAAATGTAGACCTTGAAACAAAAGAGCTGCCCATAAAACCTAAATCCTAATCTGTTCGCAAAAAAATAACAATACAGATGCGAATGAAATGCTACCATCACAACACAACGCACCTTAACGTGAGTAACGGGCAAGGCGACCTGAAACATCTTGTTGAACTGATCATGTCGAATCTTGGGACTGCACGCGTGACAATTGGCGCACTTGAGACATGCAGTGCACGCTGCCTGAAATTCTTTCAATATTTTCCTTCTCACTGACCGCTCGTGCGAGGTCAACATTACCACAGACCCTGTCGCTACTTCGATGTTCTTCATTTTGTTCTCCATAAATGACTTGATCGACGCCTGGGAAATATTGACAAGTCCCTGCTTTTGCTGCTTAAAACTAATCCCCGATTCGTTCGCGTTGGCCATCTGCTTCGCCTTGCCCCTGACCGCCGCCATTACCTCCTCCAACTCAAGAGCCTCCTTCGTCCGTCCGGCGTCTACCAATGCCAACTTGAGACGAAACTCACCGCATTCATTGCCACCCAATCTAAATCCATGACAGGCCATGCATTTCATCTTCATCAATTGAAGCAGCCTCGGGAAGAATAGCGGATGATACACCGGTACGCACAGCTCAATGTGTCCAAAGTGTCCGGGACACAATTGTCGGACGTTGCCGCAGGTGATGCAGAGTTCGTCTCTGCCGTCAGAGGTGGGGCCCAGTAATTGGTCGTAGAGGCCCCGTGGAAGGGGTGTGCCGAGGGCGTCGAACGCGACGGAGGAGGAAATTTCACAGACGGAGCGTTGGCGGACTTCGTCGTCGGTGTAGATGCCGAATTGGATGGAGGTTGGTTGGTGCCGGATTATTGATTGGTTGAGGTTGGCCATGGTTATTTAATGATATTATTATTATTATTGTCACTATTATCGATGTCGTTATTATGTTAACGACTTGTAGTAACTACGAGAGGAGGTATGATGATGTTGTGTTGTTTAACATACCTACCTACCTACCTAGGTGGATTTGTTGATAGGATGTTCGATTTTCTTGATGGTTGTGGAGCGCGCATGGTTGATGTTGTGGTTTCGACATTATTTCCCGCCAGCACTTTAGAATTCTCGGGAATGGAGCGAACCCAAAACTCAAAGTTCTAAACTTTTTAGCGTTCTAAACTCCAATTGCCTCCGATTCCGAGTCTAGAAGTCATCTTTTTTGCTGTCTATGCTTCTGATAGGAGAAGAAACGGAGTAGAATTTGCAGTTGTAGGAGTATCCTTAATTTAGAACTTTGACCTTATAGAATGCGAAAATCACATTCTGTTCTCTAGTGTCTATGCGCCAGAATAGGATAATGTAATCCTATACTTTTGACCCTAACATAAACATACTTCTAATGGAGCGAACCCAAAACTCAAAGTTCTAAACTTTTTAGGTTTCTAAACTACAATTGCCTCCAATTCCAAGTCTAGAAGTCATATTTTTCGCTGTCTATGCTTCTGATAGGAGTAGAAACGGAGTAGAATTTGCAGTTGTAGGAGTATCCTTCATTTAGAACTTTGACCCCCCAATTAAGACTCTGATTGAAAATTTACTCCTACCGACTCCTACTAAAATCAGTTGTAGGAGTCGACATTCCAACTGCGATGATATCCCATGCCAATTTCCGTCAAATTCCGTTAATCTTTTTCGTGAATTTTTTTATATTTTTATCCTTCGATCGTGATCAGTTGGAATTTTTTTGTTACGACATATCATAACAAGCATATATGTTGACGTTGTAAATTTGTCATGTCATCCTCGTACATTAATCCTCCGATCGCTCGTAAAAACGACTGGAAACATCAAAGATGAGCGGTGACTCTTCACCTGTTTTGTTGGGCGCGACCGAACCGGCTTACTTCGATATCTCGTAGCAAGTGTATCATCAGTTGTAAATTTATGGTCTCATCCTCGTACATTCATCCTCCGATCGCTCTTAAAAACGGCTGGAACCATCAAAGATGAGCGGTGACTCTTCACCAGATTTGTTGGGCGCAACAGAACCGCCTGATAACTATTCACCAGATTTGTTGGGCACCACAGAAATGCCAGATATACATCCCATATTCCATGTTGACAATTCCAGTGTTGGGGTGCCAGCTTTGCCACCTCCAGTTAATGCTGTTGTGACCAATGATGCTTTTGGTATCTCTCAACTGACAGAACCATCTCCAATTAATGCTGCTGTGACCAATGATGCTTTCAGCATCTCTCAACTGACAGTACCTGTCTTTGGTGATCCTGCCGAACCTGTCTTACACGAACCTGGAAGAGGGGGAGGGGGTGCAGTTTTCGTTCCCATTCAAGCAGCCAACATTCGGGGACCTGTCTTTGGTGAGCCTGGAAGAGGGGGAATGGGTGATAGAAGAAATTTGCGTGTGACTTATCCTCTACCAGGACTGATCGGCCGTGGTGGAAGGAGAATGATGGGTGGAGGGAGAAGTATTTGTCGCCGTCCATCAAGTGTGCCGATAACCACAGTTCATCAAACTGTGGTTCCACAAACTCAACAAACAGAATTTGTCTTCGAAGAAAATGAAGATGAACTTGTTCGACCAATCCAAGAGGAGGTATTGAACATCCAGTTATGAATATACCTGTGAGAACTGTGAGGGGCAGCAGAGGTGGTGGCAGAGGTGGTGTCAGAGGTGGAGGCAGAGGTGAAAGAGTTGAACCAAGAACTGTTCAGCCCAGACAAGGTGGGCGAGGAAGAACTCTAGGCCGTAATAATTACGAAAATGATGAATTAGATTCTTTGATGGAGACTGTCAGAAAATGGCTTCCCGTGTCAAGCGCCGAATGGGATTTATTTGCAAGAGACCACTATAGATATTATCCGGATTACACAAGAACGGGAGAGCAATTGAAGAGCGATTCAATAAATGTTGGAGAAAGAGGATTCCAACCGGTGATCCAAATTGTCCTGAACACATTCGTGATGCGAAACGACTATGATGGAGGATAGATGCAAAAATTAATGGGTCGACTGGTAGTTTCGACGAGAATTCTGATGTAGACTTCGAAGAAGATGCATTTGAAAATCGTGGTGTCGTCAGAAGAAGTGTTCAAGATGAAGCGGAAAATTTGATAGGTGAGCAGGAGGAAAACGATGGTCCCGGTAGAGAGCAGAATAATGATGGAGATGAGATTAATGTGGGGCGCCCGGCCGAAAACGGACTTGTTGATGGAGTATTGGCAAGAGGAAGGGATAATGTGAACGATGATGAGCCTGAGGCTGATTACTATGACTTAGAGAGGATCGAAGCAGAGCATGATGATGGTCAAATTAGTGATGGGGAATACGAGAGGAGAATGTGAAGAGCACATAGGGGAGGACGTGGAGGTGTGATGAATGCTCCACTTAGACGAGGTAGGAGGGGACGCAGATCAGAAGATGCGACGATTCAACTTAGAGAAGTATTGGAGCAACAATCAAGGTTGGATAGAGAAGAACGT
>JALLPF010000142.1:0-23623 GCA_036939455.1 Cyclotella distinguenda | reverse complement strand
GTAGGATCATCATTGGATCCTTCATCCAAAAATGGGATTGGTAGGATCATTACAAATTTCGTCATCCAAAAAGTGGGATTGGTAGATGATATTTGAGTGTGTAGATAGGAAGCTATCTACACCGTCATACACAGGCGTCTGTAGTCGACGGGCACTCCGGTAAGTATCAACAGATACATACAAGTAAGTACTAGGAAGTACATACATAGGAAAGTACTAAAGAGTACATACTTAAGTGAAAAATGGCTCATGTCAGGAATGAGGTCGGGTGATATGGGTGAGAAGGAAGTGAGGAAGTGTGGGAGTTGGGAGAGTTAGAATGGGTGGTGATGAGGGATGGTTGGAGTATGGGTCAGGTGGTTTGTCCTTGAAGCAGATGTTCTACTTGGGGGTAGGAAGGGTGCGGGATGGAGACGCGGCCGCTGTCATCGTGGGTGGGGGAGGGTTGGCTCCTTAGATGAAGATTTGGTTGGTGTCTTTGTTGGAGAGGGTGGTCATGTGTGGGTGAGTTGGTTTCTTTGCTGAAGAGGCGGTTGGTGTTGTTGCTCAAGATTGGTTGAAGTCATGGGTGGGAGAGTTGGTTTTGCTGCTGGAAAAGCGGTGGAGGTTGTGGGTAGGAGAGTTGGTTTCATTGCTGGAGAGGTAGTTGTCAGGGGTGGGAGAGTCGGTTTCGTTGCTGGAGAGGCAGTTGATTGTCGTTGGAGCCAGAGTGTTGCTTGAGGATCATGAAGGAGATCCATCTGCTGTCATGTAGGCGGTGAGGGTGGTGCTAGTTGACGTTGCGTTTGGGAGGGCGGATGCCGGAGGGAGATTTGCTCCCGCTGGATGCATCCCAGTGGTTGGGCGTGTGAAAAGAATTGATGAGGAGGGATGCTGGTGTTTGCGTCGTGGATGGCCGTTCGGTGGAGTCGAAGGGAGAACATTCTGGAGGCTGACAGAGATATCCCACAAGGATTGGTGGTGTCTTGGTGTCGACAGGGAGGATAGGCGTCTTCGCAGGGTTGAGGCGGCTCGATGCAACCGTGGTAGCTGAGCGGTGCATACATTTTGGGAGATTCTTGGTGGATTTCGTCATGGTTAGACGGTTGGTTTTTCGTTGGTTTCGAGTGAAGGTTAGGTTTATGTTAGTAGTTACTTGTTACTCGTTACTTGATACTCATGTGATAACTTCCCTTTTGAGAAAATTATGAGAGCTTGGTAGAGTTATAGAGAGCTTGGAATAGCTTGGGAGAGTTCAAAATAGGTAATATGAGTTTTTATGGAGAGTAGAAACGAATTAGGCGTTGCAAGCAGTAAGCAGTAGAGAGATTGAGAGAGCTACAGTGAGGTTGGTAGAGCGATTGATAGCTTGGAAGAGCTTTAACTTGGGCTTTAACTTGGAGAGTTTGCTATAACTATAGTGAACTATAGTTATAGAGAGGTTATGGTAGAGCCAATGATAGAGCTGGGAATAACTTGTCAGAGGTTCGAAGAGCTTGATAGAGCTTGGGAGAGTTTGTGAGAGCTAATAGTTAAAATGGGAGAGTTTCAGAGAGCTATGATGAGCTTGTGAGAGGTTGGTAGAGCCATAGAGAGCTTTTGAAGAGCTATATAGAGCTTGGTGTAGGTTGAGTGAATTTTTATGGAGAGTGTAAAAGAATTAGGGGGGTGCCTACCCCTGGGGGTGCAACTTACCAAGGCTGGCAAAATCCCACTTTTTCCAAACTCCGAACACAGTTTTTGGGTTCTGGGTTTATACACCCAAATGGGTTTTCTCTACCTTTCAAATTTCGATTTTCGATAGTCGATGCAACAAAACATGAATATCAACTAGGTGACCTTCAATGGATTTACATTTATTTAGTTACACATTTTATTTATTCGTCATCATCGTTGGNCTAGGTGACCTTCAATGGATTTACATTTATTTAGTTACACATTTTATTTATTCGTCATCATCGTTGGAATCATTTCTTGTTTGTCATCAGAAACATTGCTGTTCTCGTTTCTAGATAATCTATCTCCAATCTGTACTGCGTTGGTCTTGATGTATACTTCTTCACAATTTCTGGTTTCAGTGAATTCCTCAACTTGGAGTGAATGAAACCTGTTGCAGAGAAGTTCCTTTCCAATGCAGCACTCGATGTAACTATTCCAAACACGACCAATGCAAAACTTTCCAGTACAAGGAATTGTTTTCCCTCAATCATCCAGAACTGTAAGATGGTTTTGGATTTCTGCAATACCATAGAGAAGCGGAAATTGCATGCATCTCGCTCATTGCTTGATTGGATCATGTAATTCGTATACTCCAAAAACATTTTTTCTCTCTGTTTGGGATCAAAATTGAAAATACTATCCTCAACCTTCTTCAGAGACACTGACACTGCCACCAACTCTATCGCCGGATATTTCGATGTCCTGAATGTCAAGGCTCCTGTTGGAGTCGTGATCATCCTCGATCGACATTGTGACAGTGGGTCAGATCAGATCGTCAGATCAGTCAGATGGGAGACGACATAAGACCGATTAGAGGTTTGCTGGTTGTTGCTGTTGCGTTGTTGCAGAGAAAAATCATAATAACGATCAACGATATACGATAGATGTAAGATATATAAGTATAAGTAAGATAGAGTTGAATTCGAAAAGGAAAACCCATTTTCCACTTGAAAATAAATTTGGGTTTCTTGTAAAAACCCAAAAACCCAAAACCCGAAAGACGAGGGCCTGCCAGCCTTGCAACTTACGTAGCGCTTAGCGCGTACTAATTTTCAAGTAGACCTTGTGAATCTTTCCCCTCATCTCTGTGGACTTAACGCAATAGGAAAAAGAGATAATATCTAATTATATATATTAGCAATAATTTTTGGAATTGGTACGAGGCACGCACCGTTTCCTTTGTAGCTAGTTTTAGTTCCCTGTGTAGCCATTCTGGTACACATGATTACTTATAGCTCTTTTTAGTTCCCTTTGCCGACGTTGGGACTATCGGTTGCCAGGATTGATTTTCTGTGTTGCAATCTGGTGATGTGTTTCATCTGTGGACGCGAAATTAATTTGTAGTAGAGATTAAATTTTAATTCAGTTTATATTTACAGACAAATAATTAATCTAGTGAACGAGCATTCTGAAGTGGACACTTCAAAAGATACGCTACAACGCAGTCATGAAGCATCTTTCTCGTCAACATTTCATCTATCTCTGCCGCTTTTTGTTTTCTTTTGTCCAATGTTGCCATATCTGATGGCGAATCATAATAAGTCAACTTTGATTTTGGAACTCATGCCTCAAAATCACGATCTCTCACTGTTGTGATGTACCACCTCGATCTTGAAGCATGTACTCACAATCCTCCTCCACCTGCTCAAAATCTTCGTTATCGCAATCCTGTTGAATTGGCGTTTCGTCGATGCAAAAATTATGAAGACGAATCATCATGTTCACAAGGGACACAATTTTTATAATGGACAACTTTTTTGGCATTGCCATGCAAAGCAGTCCCCATTGATTTACAAGAATTCCAAAAGAATACCTGACAAGAATTCTAACCTGGCTGTGGTAGAAATTGTAGTCATCCTTTGTTTTCCGTGCTGCATTACCCGACACATTTGTGCACGACGTAACCATGTATTGTATATTGAGGTGGGCATTGTCGCCAAAAAGAACAAACCCGTTCTTCATCAAACCCTTCTCGCATCGAGCGTACAACTCACTGCTCTCAAACGCCATCAAGTCCGATGACAAACCTCCATAGCAGATGGACACATCCAAGATTCTACCGCGTGCATCTAAAACAGCCTGACAGTTTAGCCCGAATTTCCCTTTTTTTCCACAGTAAAACTTCTTCTGTCCAACATCGGCCTCTGTTGCCTCTGCAAAATTTGGCTTGTGAATCCATATGAGACTTCCATCAATTGCCCCAGGACACATCCCAAACCTCGCTGCACCGATAGCCTTGAACCCATTGGCAATTTTTTCGCTGATGAGCTTGAGATTCCGGGTAACGAACGTCGTATTCCGGTAGATTGTTGATGATGTATGTGATAATCCAAACACTATTGAAGACTTTTGCACAGATGTAGTAGGGACTCCCCTCTGTATAGTATCGAATTGCACAGGTGATGCGCACCGTAGAAGTGATTCGATCATTTCTAATTGGGGGAACAGTCATGCTTTTCTTATTTGGATCAGGTTGGTATCCACAAATGAGACGACTTGCTTCCTCCATCTTATCCTCACTTATTTGTGAAGCCACCAGAACGATTCATACGTCATTCTGTACGCCCGGCGGAAATACTGAGGCCCCAAGCAGTTGTAAATCTGTTCCACACTATGGTGTTGCCAATTCCTAAAGGTCCGGGTGTTCAAATTCTCCGTCACTGTCTTGAGCTGGTAGAATCTTTCAGTTTCAGTTAAGAAGCTCACTACGGCGTGACTACTATCGAATAGGAGATCATCGACATCAAATTCATCCTTGTCAGTAAACAATGATTCACAGCTGGTTGAACTGTTGGAATTGGCGTCATGGCCCTCCATCGTTGATGATTGTGTATTATTATATTATGTTATTTGCCCTTATTTCACTTCTAGGATTGTTTGCCCATGGATGAGAAAGCCACCCTTACCAATCTACCTCAGGAGTACTTTTGATAAAACGTCGGAATACCACCATTTTTTTGCGGCCTATGGACAATCCCTTATAGTTGTGTCGCCGATCATGATGTCAATACGTCACCATATCGCACACATCTTTGCGAGCCTGTAACCCAATGATGTCAGACGCGTTTCACTGTCTCTGCTGTGCAACTCGGACCACAATTATCAAAATATTAGTTGATGTTTTTGAAATATTTAATTTAGCGTGTGGTCCAAAATGAACTCAGATGCGACAGGTCCAGATCCAACCAATGCAATCACCTTGTGCTCGGTGCAGAATCTTGTGCCACCGAGGTTTGTAGGATTGTGGCAAAGGGTGATTTCTGTGTGACTGGAAGCCACAAGAAAACAGTTCTCAGAACAATTGGTGAAGGATCTGATTCAATCCGTAGTTGAGGTTGCGACGGTCATCGCATTGATGCAGTCCTTCATATGGAGGTCACCAATGACATTCAAATGATGGTTCTGAGACCAGGTGAGCCAAGTGTGATGGTAGTTCATGATGATGCTTGATTTTAATTGCGCGTAGCTTCGGATGGAAGCAAGATCTGGTTTGGCACAACACAAATCAATTGATTTGAGTATTGGCAAGTTCGATTGAGTTGATCTCCCTCGATGCGACATTGTGTTCTTGGACCCATCACTTTTCAGTATCTTTGTGGTGAGACCGTTTCGGCCATCACTCTCCGGGATCTTGTGAACAATTCCGTCATTCTCGCTCATCTCCTCCTCATGGCAAGTCTCTTTAAAAAATGCATATCGTAAGTATAAGTAGCTCTTGCATCGCGGGTACCGATACGGATACATACTACTGTACTTTGTATAAGTAGATATTATTACTTAAAGTAAGTGTTTATCTTGGCTGAAACACAGATGGATGTGAGAATAGCTGTGATGGACTGATGAGCAAAAAGGTATCCAAAAGGAGTGGTCCCTTGTACTTTTAGCTCATTCTGTTTTGAAAGCGCAGCAACCGTATCAATTGCCTTGGCTGCTGCTGTGGTTTTGTTCGAATGTATTAGGTTGAGAGTAGAGTAAGAACAGAGGTCAAGTACAGAATAATTACTTGAGTCAGAAGATCATCGATTTTTAGAAATCAGGAGTTTTGGGCATGCACAATTCCTGTTCACTGATGTTAAGGGTTTTCTAAGCCAAAGGCTTCCACATTCACATGCTTTGCTTCTCCCTCTACTAACAACTCAGCCACTGCCTCACCAGTCGCAGGACCATTCAAAATACCCCAGCATCCATGTCCAGATGCAATAAAAACACCCTTGACTTCAGGTAGTCTTCCTATTATTGGCACACCATCTGTTGTTGTAGGAAGGTAACATGCCTGCTCAGTGTGCGGAGGGATACTTCCCAATTCAGTTGATGACTTTTTTGTCGCATCAATCAGTCTGTCCACAACTTCGGAACGCACTTCTTCACGGCCAGGAAATTCAGACACAATAATTGATGGGTCCGGGAAGCCAGTAATATAGGCATCACCATCTGGACGGGGGTAGACTTCGGGGTCACCATGTCCACTAAAAAAGACAGCTTGGTTTAGAATTCTTGGTGAAGGGATCAAAATGCTGTGATACTAAGAAGCACCAGGAAGAGAACCATTTAATGTTTACAAGGTAATTTGATGTACAATTTAAAGCTATAGCTCACCTTCACGCCTAGTATTCGTGGTAGTCTGGCCCCCACTTCAGGTCCAAACCATGTTCGTGCTGAATCTGTCCAAGGTCCACACGCAATGACCAATGCATCGGTCTGAGAGATTGACCGTAGAATTGCCCCAAAGTAGTAGAAGTTGTTGAAATATGAAAAGGGTCTCAAAAATTGCTGCGCTCACCTCAATTGCTGTGCCATCCTCTAATTTGACTCCGGATACAGAGCCATCAACTGATATTAAAGCTTCTACAACTTTGCCAATCACAAGTTGTGAACCAACAGACTCGTGAGAGTAGTTCCACATTGCATCATTCAGTTTCTTAGGGTGCACCTAAATGTCGCGGACAGAACAACGCCACGTCAAGAATGATATTGTATGATCATAAATGTTTCTGTGGTGCTTCACGTACCTGTGCAATAGTATCAGTGCCACCTAGATTCCGAATTCCCCTCACATTAACATCAGCCCACTCCACTCCTTCCAACTTCTTCCCCACTGGCTTACTAGCCATTCCTGATCGCTCATTTAGAGCAATAGAAGCAGCCTCCATCCGCCTGTAATCTAAGACATTGTGGCCCAGATCTTTTGCTTGCTCAGCATGTAAATCGAAACTCCTTCTCTGCAGTTCACCGATTGTGGTCCCATCACTCCAATGTCTTGCGAGGAAACCACCTGCTTTTCCAGACGCAGCGGGAGCGATTCCGACAGGGTCGATTATTGTGCATGGTGTTGAGTGACGTTTCGCTAGGTAGTAAGCGATGGAGTTCCCGATGATTCCTCCACCAGCGATGACTATCTTGGTGGGAGCAACCATGACATCGGATACTATGAGTAGGTATCGTAGTAGTTGTAGAATCGTAGGAGTATAATATAGTACTCCTTTTTTTAAGTACTTACCAGTTAACGTAAAACGAAAAACGACGGCAATCGGCCATCGCTTGGCATTCTCCCAGAGCAGCCAAACCCATTCGAGCATGGAACCCGACGATCCAGCGGACGATCAAACTCTCTTCAGCTGCGCCATTTGTGGATTGTCCGAGGGAGACTCCTCAAATTTGACGACGCAGAATACTCTACAGACAAATGCCACGGTTGGTTGCGGACATCAGTTGTGAGAGACTTTAAGTCATCGAGCCTCAATAATTATTCCATGGGGTTATCATTTACGACCGATTCTTCAACAATTTAATCCTCAGCTGTACTTCCTGTGTGGAAAGAGAGTTATCTAGAAGAAAGACGTTCCCTTGCCCAATATGTGAAACTGTTGTCAAGCGAGTAACCTTGTCCACTCGTACGCTTGATGATGTGCAATGTGAAAAAGATACCAGCTGGAGAAGACGAATATTAAAAGTGTGAGAGCAGTTCACCCAGCCAGTTCATTACCTTGTAATCAATTCTGAAATGATGTCATTACGTCATCACATATCGTAAACCTCGCTCAGATACAACAAATTGGAGAAAGACTTCGCGACTCTTGTTGAATACAACAATTATTTGGAAGAAGTGGAAGATATCAGTGAGTGTTCAAATGGATAATTAATGGGAAGGCAGTACTTGAAATTAATATATGGTCCGTCCCTTGCATTGTACTTAGTATTTAGCATTGTCAACGAAGAACCTAATGCCGAGGAAATGAAATCCAAAGTCAAAGCATACGAAGAAGCAAATCGCTCTCAAATAGTTATACGACAATCCCAACGTGCCGACGAAGAGAGATGCATCGCAGATCGGTATGTGATTTGCTCTCCCCAAGATTGATTGCCTAGTTGATGTGAATTCTAACTTTGGCACAAATTCTGACGAGGAAGAATTGCGTCAGAACAACGCGATGCAGATAGACGAAAAAGGGAATTCCAGGAGATAGAAAAAGCTGTTGCACTGACGAAACGAAAGTTTAAGCAGGAAACTACCGAAGTAATGCTGGGGGTAAGTTCTAGATCCCTCCCCTGATGAAATCTTTACATCACCTCCTAACCACACGTCCGATCCGCAGGAACGTGACCAAGTTTCAGCAGAAGTTGCTGCGGCACAAATGCAGGGTTATCGAAATGAACTTATTCGGCAGCAACGTGGAAGAGCTGGTCAGGTGAATGGAGGCGGTCCAAGAGTTCGAGAGCCCGAGGGAGGACTTGGCAAGGATAAGGTGAAGGATCGGGAGATGTACAGAAAGAGACAGGCAGCAGGAGGTGGAGTAACGAGTGATAACGTTGCAGTTCATGAACGCGATTGGCAGATCACGGTGGCCTCTTTATTTTCTAGAGCTAGTCAGTAATGATTAATTTGAAGAGAAGATGAGTCTTCGATATGTTACAAGTTGTAAACATCACGTTGATATTCGATGTCAGTGATCGCATAGGGCCATTCCAGTTACTTTGAATGCCGTCCCACCGACAAGCTCAAATTTTATCTGGAGGTCGCTGCCGAGAGCTATCTCGTCATCTTGTTTTCCTATCTTCATCTTTACATTGTAGGTCTCACTAGTCCCCTTTTCATGCGAGCCAATAATTTCTTCGCTTGCAATGTGATCGTCACCTGACCAAATCTCAACTTTAAGTTTGCTTCCCTCCCACTTTGTGCCATAACTCCTCATTATCATCAAATTTAGTGTGCGGACCGATCGAGTGACTTGTTTCCATTCCATTGTGAACTTAGACCCAAGTCCAGATGGTACCCATCCAAGTTTGTTGTTATCATCGGCGGCGAGCCATCCCTCGTTAGAGATAATGACAGACTTGAGTTTTTCGGTGAGCCGCCTGGGATTGTCGAGAAAGCGTTCCAAGTTGGCAACCCAAGAGTAAATACATGGGTTGTCTTTATCTTTGTCTTCGTTGGCTAATCTCCCGTTTTCTAAGCATTCCTTCTCATTTCTCCACAGATGCGATTTTGACGTAGCTTCATCTGACCAAAGATGAGTAATATTTTCTAGAGAAAGTAGTTCGGTCAAGGCTGGAGGAATCCCACGAGGTTTGTCCCTCGGTCCGCCATTAAGTTGCTTTGTGGTTTTCAAGTTTGGCATGCCATTTAAGGATTTGTAGCCGTAATCCCAAACGTCCTTACTATTTCTGTCCAATCCAGAATGAAGACGGTTGTGAATCTGATGCTGCATCTTTTCTTGTTGATTGTTTTTCAAATCGCCGATCAGTGGGAAACTGCAATATGTTGTCACCAAATTCAACATGTAGAACCCAACAACCCACACGTTTGCAATGTGCATACCCATGTTTGGATGTACAGCTCTTTCGTAAGCCCCCTTTTCGTACCAGTTACTAGAAAACCACCATTCTTTTGTATGACCATACACCATATCTCTGACTACGTTTGCATATGATATTGACCCTATCCCGTAGTAGACTGACAACAAATGAATCACCTGAGATGAAATCATTGTAGTCATCACCTCATTCTGTTCGTTACCCAAGTAATCGTCCAGGTACAATACCAATGGAGGCGGATGTCCACATTCCCGCTTGGGAGTAAGAAGTAACCTGATGAACTTCTGGTTTAGTTCAAACACACTTTGTTCCAGGGTAATATTCTTGGTTAGAGCATCCTGCACAGAATTGTAATGCATGTCGTTGGTGGCATAGGCACTGATCACTATATCCGGGTACGGTGCGTCATCAGGCAACAATGAATAATCCCACATGGTGATCCCACTCTCGGAGTTTGTACCTCCCAATGCTGCAGAATGAAAGACAACCACTTCGTAACCACCAAACATTTCATTGAAGAAAGAACCCATCCGTCCCGGCCATGCACATGATCTCCGTGTAATCCCAGATTTCGTCACTGGATTGATGTGACAAACGACACCCATGGTTACAGATCCACCCATGACAAGAACATGAAGCGGGCGTGGTATTTTCGGATGGTTTAAAATATCTTGCAATGCATTTGACGTTGCGCTTTCATTTGCTGCTCTCTTATTCTTTTCTCTGTAGTCCCTGACCTTATTATTAATGAATTTCCATCGTTTCAATATCACGTCCAAACTTCGTTCAACCGGGGTCCAATCTAGGGGTAGTGTGTTGACACCACGTTGTAATCGATCGGGAGTCATGAAATGGAGAAGGAAAGCTGTGAAATCGTGGTATAGGTATTCCTTATCAGAGTAGTGCTTTGTCGATTTGAAGATATGGTCTAAATGGCTAGACCAAAGTGACAGCGCGGTAGGTGTTGGCTTTGGAAGAATAGAACATATATTATCGTATTCGCTTTCTGACGTGTCTGGTGTATCGATGAAGGAGTCTTTCGGCTTGAAATTGTTTGAACCGCTTAGCTGCTCGATTTGACTTTTTAGTTCAATTACCTTACGTCGCTCTTCATCAAGGGACAGCTTCAACTTTATGCCTTCGTTAGCAGACTCCACCGCAGAATTGACCGGATTTGTTATCTCATCATTCAACTTTGCGGAATCTCCACGTATTGCTTCGCTTTTTCGTACAGGAGATGCGCTGTTACCCCCGTAAATCTCCAACAATGGATCTGTAAGATTATGACGGGACAATTGATAGGTCGACAGGATTGTCGAAAGAAAAATTCCAGCCAAAAATGTGGCCACATGTGCAATTATGACGCGAGTTCTAGCCATGCTCATGCCTTGTAATTTCGATCAATTGAGCTAAATAATCCTATGGAATGGTGTTTAATGTAACATACGATAGCGGGAATTGCAGGTGATGGTCCAAAGAAGCGCAAAGTCATAGCCGCACATCTCGATATGGCGTTAGCCCCAACACCCAACATGCTGATGTCAGGAATATGCTGCCAATCAAACCTAGGTTATGAGACTCAAATCCTCAGAAATAATGATGATTATCCCAATCGCTTTAGTAGGTGGTTATGACTCTGTTTCAGTGGCCGTCGAATGCACGGCGACGGGTTGTGATGAAGATGGATAGAGAAGAAGATGATAATGATGAAGTACCCGAATTCTATCTACCTCTACCTAGGTATAGTAGCAGTTGCTACCTAAGTAATACTACTACCTATAAGTACCTATAGTTCACGAGGCAAGCGAGGACCGTCATCACCCTGACTGCGATGGATGGCGATCCAACCATGGAACGATAAACCCAAAAGTCGAAGACAATACAACCAATGCAGTATCACGTATCAATTGTGCAACTTTCTTTTATATGGCTCTCGATATGGACGCGATTTTCTAGCACCGACTGCTTTCATTTGAATCATCCGCGCTCAACCTCACGAGTGATGGGGCAACCAGTGGCTCCATTATTGACAAAGAACGATGACTTTATGGAAATTCTACGACAAAGAACCGAGAGGCAAGAAACCCAATATGCTAGACTCTTAATGGAACAATCAAAGTACAACGTCGTCGATGATACCATCATTCTCGAACGTGGACAAGGGTCAACGGAAGAACAACGTCCTCTTCCAAAATCAGTACATATTATTCTCTTCCACCCCGATACTCCACAACAAAATGTACACACCATTGAATATCCCAAAGGTTCGGGGAATAACATACTCCTTGCATTCGAGCTAGAAGAAGACTGTCGGGCGTTTGCTCAAATGTTGACGGACCTTGAATTCGTCGATCCCTCCGTAAGTATCGTTGCGATGATGTTCTCGCTTTGTCGCACCAAGGTCTAACGACGTTGATTAATTCACCGCAGCCACAAGAAACTGAGTTTCAACCGCTGGTGCAGTACTGTCAATCCATCGGTGTGTCGTGTGCGGTGGTTCCGACGGGGTTTGATCTGACTCCACCCCAGTTGAATTCGGACGATGAAGCTATTGGAGTGGATTCACGCGAGTACAAATACGAAATGTACGAATATGACAATGATGTGACCGGGGGTTCGAATGATGTTGATTCGAATTCTTGGGGGTAATATTTTCTGCCTACGGTGATGATGCAAACAGTGTCGAGATACGATGTTTGTGATGAAGGGCTGAGTACCAATACTGAAGGGAAATTGTCGTGTTCGGCCAAGAAACTGTATTGTAAATTCACAATCATCTTCTCTTCCAATAAGTCGCAACAACCACACAGTCTGAAATCTCCTGTGATTGTAGTTGTCTTGTGTCAGATCCCATCACACGGGTTACCCTTGCTATCGACTTCCTCTCAAGTCAACATCAAAAGTAATATATCAATATGAAGTTAAACCAACTTAATGAAACCAATTGTTCCCAGTTTGTTTCCGCCCATTCACAGTTAAACCAGATCCATCCATCATATGATTCGCTTCAATCCCCATCCACTAACATCCAGGCTCGGGTCGACATGAGGAGCAAGAACCTCGTCAAGCCACATAATCTTTGCCTTCTCCTCCATCCACGCTTTGACTTGACGCAGTATTCGGGACTGGCAGAATGGCTCGCCAACTCTCTCTTACCAATCGTACCGCCCGGCTTCCTTTTGTAAACAAAGAGAGGCTTGATTTGCCCACCATTGGCCGTGATGGTAATTGCAACCGATACCCTTTTTCGTGTCAGAAGTAGACTCGACGATGTGGATGGTCTTTGTTCCCAGAACTTCAAGCGTTTGACTGCTGTTCATGTTAAAAAGGAGATTTTGTGTTCCTATGTCGGTCTCTATGAAAAAAATAACGTTGTGACGTTGTGGGCATCTTTGAAAGTCAATCAGATCTAATGGCTACTTTGTCTATTATTTGGTGATCTATGTCTCATGGTTTACGGTAGGTAGGCGTTCAAATTATCACGACAAAAAATAATGGGAAATATAAAAATGAATACTGTGTCGTGCGTCCGGGGCTGTGCTGAAATTGCCCAAATTCAACTCCCACTCCTACCCATCTGTGAATGACCATACGATTCTATTTTTATTGGTCGTTTCTTATTAACACGAGTAACCACCTGGGCCCTGCGTTCGTATCACGGTCGATCCAGCCAACCTACCTATTAAAACACCAACCCCGAAAAACCGTTGGTATTCGAATTCCATCCCTCCAATCCCATTATCTACCCACCAACAAGGTCATTAATCTCCATGCACCACACCGCCGAAACCCTCAAATCAACCTTTCATCACCCCGGCACACCCGCCCAACACCACCAAAGCATCGAACGTGAACGACGCCGTCGCAAACGCGAAGAAGTTCGAGCGCTCTCCAAACCGGAGACCCGACTGGTGGTTCACACTCCCAGTCACACCTCGTTGAATTCTCGCGCTCGTACCCCCGCTTCGGATCTTGCGGATGGGAATTTCCGGAGGGGGTGTTTGGGCAGATCGACCGATCGGACCTTTCGAGCGAGAACTCCCGGGCCGCCGAGTGTGATTGGGAGGGATCCTCCGGATGGTGGGAGTCGAATGCGGGGGGAGACGGCGGGGGGTGCAAGGTCCAAATCTCGGGGGGAACGTGCCGTCACTACGAGCTGGGGAGAGGGTGGGACTGAGAGAGAACGGGGGAAGCAGGTGAGAGCGACGAGCAGGGGACGGGCAAGAGGGACGGGGACCGCTCGATCCAAATCGCGGGGGGGACGTGCTGTCCCACCTGCTCCTGCCCCGGAGGTACACTCGAAATTCGTCGATCCTTCCACACGATCGCATTATAGCGGTTCCACCGAGGAGACCTATCCCTTGTCGTATGATAGTTCAAAGGTGGAGGTGGAGGGAACGAGGGCCGCCCCGGAAACAAGGGAGGCACCCAAGGAACGCACCTCCCCCCGTCGTCTCGCGGTTCCCATTGCGACCAACCTCTGCGATCGAACGGGTCATTGCGTTCGTCATCCCCACGTACGGTTGAGGAAGAAGAAACTATGGGGAGGCGAGTGGAATATACTCATTAGTAATTGTCCCGAGTGTTGTTTGGAGGAGATGGAGCGGTTGAAGCTCCGACTGAGCGGGGAGAGGGAGGATGGGAGGAGTAAGAAGGGCGAGAAGGTGATTCGTGAGGATGCACCGAAGGAGACGGACCGGAGGAGGAAATCGTTCACCGTCAAGACCGTACAGGAGGGAGGTCGTGATGACTTTGTCGAGACTCCCATTTTCGAATTTGAAATTCCACTGGAGGAACGACCGGGGTACTTTCGATCGTGTTGGTCCCGTAGTCCCATGAGCAGGAGGGAGGGGAAGAGTGTGCGAAGCAAGGGTCGTGTCGCCGCGAAGGATGGGGATGCAAAGAGTGTTCGGAGCAAGAAGAGTTTCGTAAGAAAGGAGTGCGATAAGAGTGTTTTATCTGGCAAGGGCAATCGTACCAAGGATTGTGAAAAGAGTGTACGTTCCTGCAAGAGCAATCGCACCAAGCATGACGATTGCGATGCTAAGAGTGTGCGATCATCCAAGAGCAAACGAACCAACCAGAAGGATTTCGATAGTAAAAGCGTGCGATCTTGTAAGAGCAATCGCACCAACCATAATGAATGCGACAGTAAGAGCGTACGATCATCCAAGACCAATCGAACCATGGATTGCGATGGTAAAAGCGTGCGATCTACCAAGAGCTATCGCACCAACCATAACGAATGCGACAGTAAGAGCGTACGATCGTCCAAGACTAATCGAACCTTGGATTGCGATGGTAAAAACGTGCGATCTACCAAGAGCTATCGCACCAACGATAACGACTGTGACAGTAAGAGCGTACGATCGTCCAAGACCAATCGAACCATGGATTGCGATGGTAAAAGCGTGCGATCTACCAAGAGCTATCGCACCAACGATAATGGCTGTGACGGTAGGAGTGTGAAATCGTCCAAGAGCAATAGAAACGACCACAAGGATTGCGATGGCAAAAGCGTGCGATCTACCAAGAGCAATCGCACCAACCATAGCGATTTTGATGGTAAGAGCGTACGATCCTCCAAGAGCAATAGAAACGACCACAAGGATTGCGATGGCAAAAGCGTGCGATCTACCAAGAGCAATCGCACCAACCATAGCGATTTTGATGGTAAGAGTGTACGATCCTCCAAGAGCAATCTCACCAACGACAAAGACAGTAAAAGTGTACGATCCTCCAAAAGCAATTGCATCAACAACAATGATTTCGATAGTAAAAGCGTGCGATCCTCCAAGAGCAACAAAAGTGTCAAATCCTCCCCTCAGGCCACAGAGTTGGATGATTGTGCCATCACTAAATCACCCTCCATGCGGCCCGCAGCCCGTGTTGCTAAAATGCCCTACACGGACCACTACGGTCGAACGGGCATGTACTCCGGAGAGGTCAACTCATTCGGCCGTCCCCACGGCGAGGGAGTTTTGCAGTACGAGGACGGCAGTTTATCCGAGGGGATTTGGATGGACGGTCGCTGCAACGATGACGATGGTCGGAGGAATTATCAGCCTCCGCCCCAACAACGGGGCTTCATCCATAACATGCCATGGTCGGATGTCAACGGGTTCGGAGGGAATTATACCGGCGAAATCAACAGGGGTAATGCCCCCGATGGAAGGGGGTACATGCAATACGGCGATGGAGCCGTCGAGGATGGGGTTTGGTGCAATGGAGTGTTCCAGCATCCAATAGCTCCTCATGGTGTTGTTCCGTTTTCATCCAGTTCCATGTCGGCTCGATCGTTGAAGAGTGCTCCTCCCGGTATGGCCAATGGGTTTGGGGCTCAACAGTTTGCGGGGCACATTGGTGGGCAGACGGGAAGTGGTTACGGACATTCCGGAGCTCACGACTATTCGGGAAGGCATTGAATACATTGCAGAGCATTACTTGTAACAGTTTAATCATGCACATTTCTTCATATCATTATATGACATGTTGTTGTTGTCTTCGCACTTCAACTGCACTTGATACCGAACTAAATCGATATTTTTTTTATTCTTTTTTAGGTTTAAGATACCACAACGTACCAACATCACGGGTTTGATTGCCAAATTTGGCCAGGTTCGTGCGAGACGGGCGTTTACTACCATCAACCTAGGGAAAAACGATGTCTGATATCTCGTCTTCCAGCAGTCAGAAACTCATCAAAGTTTATATTGCCGTGATCGTAATGACAAGACGATTTCATTTCTGTGGTCAGAGAAGAGGGGTTATGTAGAAACAGACGAAATCGATCTCAACTTATATCACCGTATATTTACTTATACTCTAAATGTATAGTAAATCGAGAAACGACATGAACACGCTTTAAACCCGTACACGCCCTGTCTTGACCGGTAAGCAACTTTATTCCCTGTTCAAGGCACTGAATAGTGCCCGATTGACTATGAAGGAGATACCTATATTGGTGGATACGCATGGCTAATAATATTGTTACCAACAAGCACCATCATAGAGAGGTATCGCCCATGTCAGCAAACACTCCCCCACACAACATTATCACACACCGAGTTCTCAGCGCAATACCATGCCACGCCATTGCCAACGCCGCGAGCAGCTCAATCAACAGGGGGATGCATCTCTACAATCCCTTCCCCCCTCTTTCACACATCAAAACCAAGATTATGACAATGCAGATAATGTTTTTCAAACAGAAGAAGACAATCGTGCTGAATTTGCTTCAATTATGAGACAAGTTGTAAGTCCAAAAACGGCATTAGGATATGCTCGCCTTAATTCTACGCTTGCTCTCTTTATCTTTTTTGATCCTCATCAGCGTGGCAGACTACTTGAGCCATGGTTCATCGATTCGATGAGTGACATCCATGCAGGGGGAGGAGAAAAGGCAATGAAGAAGTATGCTGTGGATGTGTGTGTTGAAATGGCAGAGGAGCTTGACAATTGTCCTTTTTTACTTGAGAACCTAACTTTTGATTATTTAGGTCTCTATCTCACCTCCCGGAAGAAGAAGACAGGTCAACACAAGGGGACGGAGTATTTGAATAAAACATGGGATCCGGGTATCGTAGGGTAAGCATGGAAAACTACCGTAATCCACGGGAGATAAGGATCACCTAATGTACAAAAGTATCATTTGGATATCATTCTCGTCATCAACTAAATCAAAGGATACCCACAACAACACAATTTATTTTTTATTACCAGGGTCATGTAGGAATGCCCAATTCGAGTGATATATTGGGTCGATGATGTTCTCGCTCCCTATGTTGCGACAGCGCCAGATCACATTCGCCCGATTCTATTTCTTGATTCGTAGTGGTTCACAAGATTTCGGAGCTTGGAGTGGAGCACTTTGCGGGTGGATGCACGGGTCTTAGCCATCCGGTCGACGTGGGATAAAACAAACCTTATAAAAACCATGTTCGTGATCGGTGGGAAGATTGGGTTAACATGGAAGGATTCGAGGGGGTGAAGGTGAAATGCCCGCGGATGAATTATGCTGCTGGATGGGTTGTAGATGCGCAGAAGAAGGTGGAGTGGGCATATGCTAATGTCCATGCGTGGAAGACGACAGGGTATAAATAATTCGATTAATTATCAATTAATTAATTCATTAATTAATTCATTCATATTCAAATATCTGTTTTGTTTTACAATTGGTTGAATTATTATTACATTAAATACTACTTAAATACCATAAAATACAACACTAATGCAAAAACCCCTCTGTTTGTACCGCTTCACTCGAATTGCGGAGTTGGGATCCTCTGAGAGTCAAAAATTGTTTCGATGTTGATTGTTTTCCCGTAGTGAGCCAGCCACAGCAAATTTGACCAAATGGCGACCGAAGAATCCAACAAAACAAGGTTTCATTACATTGTCAAACCTCTCCCTCCCTTAGGCGCTCAAATCCCCTCGTCATGGTATAAAATACGCCAAGCACAGTCTCAAGTCTCAATCCTATCCTCCACCAGCACCTCACTGTCAACGCACAATCAAACCCTCGAAAAGAAATGCACGAACAAACCATCCGGATGCGCATCACATGTGCGGTCATTGCGTCGGTATCGATGCTGATGATGTCTTCGCTTGCCACGGAACGCGGCAGAAACGTTAAATGTTCATCGTCGACGGTTTTGAATCAATATTTTGTATTTTTATTGTGTTGTGTGCTGCGGTGCTCGTGTCAACATTTTTACGTAGGTGAAGTACAACAGTACGCGGACACACTGACAGGGCGCCGCGAGGACGTCAGCGACCATATCTTCAAAACCATCGGAGGAATCCCTTGGAAATTTGGTATTGGCGAGTAGCTGGTGATTAGTACGATTTAGAGGCTTAACCGTAGAGCTTAGGAAAAGAGGCGAACAGCAAAGATTTTGCATCCTATGAATCTCGACAAAACAAAGATACGATCTAGGAGATCAATTTTCTTTGCCCATCGCCCAAGAGAACTAATCTTGATGTGTCCAGTCGAAAACAATTACTCGAAAGTAATTACTATCTTCTGCACCCATCGAATTAGCCGACCGAAAGCTCGTATATCGCTCGGTATTGTCTTGTTATAGTTTTTTAAATTATATGAACCTCAAAACAATGCCACTCTTCGCCTCTTGGTTAGACTGGTTCGCTTCTTTCGCCAACCGGCCGGAAGTGAACGAACAAAAACACATGTTTCTAACCGCCTTGGAACGTATCGGTCGTGACGACAAGATAAAGGCCCTTACGGAGTACCCTGAGAATGCCTTCCTTTCCGTTACTGACGGAAACCAGGTACTTATCAACCACAACCCTAACGATTTCGGCAATACTCTCTTTCGGCCCGAACACAAAGTCACAAGCCTGGTTGGTACAGGAAACCTAGCCTCACATTTTCTACTTGAAGAGTACTCCGTCTCCAAAAACTGCAACTTCCCTTGACCCAATGATGATGCCTTACTACAAGTTACCACTCCCATCGAAGTTGCAAACCTTCTCTGGACTCAAGGTATCGAATTTATGGGAGCCTCCACTATTCTCTTACCTCCCTTCCTAACTACCTCCTTGATGACAGCAAATACCACCGATCTCACTTTGCTTTTCATAGAAACTCTTCACTGTGCACGACTCTACGACACCGAACACCCAAACCTACAGAACAACCTCCCTAGCCATCTCCTCGGTCCTCCAAATTCTAAAATGGCTTTGGGGCGCTACCCACGGTGAAGTCCCTTGAACTATCCTTACGATTGGTGCAAATGACCAAGAATTAATGACCCACTACTCCACTCGCCACCGCTCAACCATCCTACCCTATAACATTATTTCACTTGTCCTACCTCCTCCTTTTATCCCTTCAGCTGGATTACCAGCATACCCGGCAGAACTCCAGGGCAATCATGTCGAAATATTTGCACAACTCGCCACTAATATTGCTCGTCAAACCGCAGAAACGGCAAGACAAACAGGAGCAAATGAACGAACTAATGACCTCCATCAACAAAGTTTAGAATTAAAACTTCGAACTGATACTGAATGAAAGGACAAAACCAAAAAACTTCATCCATCGGTACTAAAAATGCTTCGCTTAGGTGCTTCAAAATTCGAAAATGATGATGAAGCTGAAGTTCTTGCCCCTTCTGCCCTAAAAATCTTTAATTGCGAAAATGTCGGGACTGCAATGACCGAGTACATGGACCAGTTCGAAGAATTAGGTTTCTCCCATGTCAAATTCTCCGAAGGTCTCATGCAATCTCTTTATGCTGGGCTTTTCACGTGGACCGACCCCTCAAACCCCAGCAATTTCTCGATCTTCTCTCACTCCGAACTCGACATCCAAGATCCCAATCAAGCTGGCAAATATATGATAATACAACTTCTCTGCAAACAAGGCAGAGAACGATCAGTCAACGAAATTACAGCCTCAACCAAACAAACCATGATCATCCCATATGAATACCACAAACTTTTTACCCAACTAAAGATTTTCTGAGCTGCATGCCACATCTGGTTTGGAAGGGGAACGTGATTGAATCCCAGCTCCGCGAATTAGCTCGTCAGGTCGAAGTACACGGTGACCTTTTTAAGCGTGCCATCTAAGAAGATACAGATTTCAGCCCCAAGTTTCTATACAAAATTGACTGTCGAATTCAACTCTTCCTTACTAAGTGCCGACGTGCGGAAACACTTGACGAAACCATCAAACAAATACTTGACTTCCGCAGGGTCATCGAAGATATCCTGACAAAATCCTCTATATGTATCCTATCAGCTACATTCACTCGACAGAAGTCTAAAGAATTAAAAACTCCAGTCGATACTCGTGAAGTCACCCACAACCGCCAACAAGACCCTGACCTGAAACTTTTGGACCATGAAAAATGGACAGCCTTTGTTGACACTTACCCCACAGAGAGACCTGACTGGGGACCTAGAAAGACGTGTGCGCGCTGGCATATCCGTGGAAACTGTTACCCAGGATGCCCAAACGGCACTAGCCATGTCGGCAAAGACGAGATCCCCGCCGACAAAAAGGCTGCTATGATGGCTTATATCAAAAAATGCCGTCGTAGCCACTGACAGATCGGGTTGGAATCTAGCGATGTCCGACCAATACCCAAACCTAACTTTGCCGTTGCAACACCACATGCATCTATGCCTAAACGTGGGCCGGAATCTAGCGATGCCCGACCAATACCCAAACCTTACTTTGCCGTTGCAACACCACATGCAACTATGCGTAAACTCTCTACCCCTTTACGTCCAACCAATTCGCTACCGACAACCCTTACCCTCCCTCTCGCTGACCTCTACCAGACCCCCTTCACTACCCGGCAAATAAACCCTTATCCTATCCCTTTCCCGACCCCAAAACGGTCAGATTTAACCATTCAAACAAACCTGAAACTCCTAGGTAAGTCTCAATCTTTCCCAGACGGAAAATGTTATAGGGAGAGTGACTCTGCCACCAAGGAAGACCGACGACAACATATCACCTGGGCCTCGCCTATGAAACGACTTATTGACTCAAATAAAAACCACAAAACAACACAACAGCGACAACTTATCTGGACCCCACCAGAACATCACAAAACATCCACTGACGTCTTTCCACACCAACAAACAGGAGTGCAAAACGACACCTCAGTGGCCAACACAAACATCAACATAACAACCAAAACAGAACACAACACAACACTTCCTCCCTGTCAGGGACACACACATAACACAACACTCCCTCCCTTTCAGGGACACACATAACACTATAACCACACATAACACAAAAACGTCACAAAACATCACTATCCCAAACGCAACATCACACCTATCAAAATCATGGCCACCAACAAACCTCACCGACATCGTTTCAGCCATCATGTCACAAAGTTACCCGGCCCCAACCCCTCCGCTGTTCGAATTCGGACTTGACCCAGACTCAGCTCTACACAATTTCAAAATACTAAAACGTTTCGATTTTGATGTCAAATGAGCTATCGAATACCAACAAGACTCACCAATTGGTTACGGTTCAGAGTTCCATCCCTGGAGCCACCTATCCAAACTTTTCAAAAATCGCCCCGGGGTGTCACGCTTATACTCTATCCTCACAAGAGGATCCAAATGGCCCATCACAGATTTAGACAAAAACGAACGCCTAAATGATTTACAAGAAGCATTAGATTTCGGTAATCACAAAGGTGCCAATAATAATCCAACTCTTTTCGAAGATTTGATCAACAAAGATATCTCTTTCGGCTACGCCCTCCTTCTGTCACTACACAAACTCATCGACATCCCGAACACCTGCACGGCACCACTTAACATTCACGATCAAAATACAATTGACGAATTCGGACACTATTTCAACAAGGAAAGACTCACACATGACCAATCCCATATCTGGTCCTCAAAAACCTGCATCAATGACCGTGTGAAAGAAGACAAGTTAGCGCCTTGCCTTTTCGGAAGAACAATAAACAGAATTATAAACTGGACTGTTGCAGCCCGTCACATATTCCCCAACAATCGAATCCTTGCATCAAAAATCGACTTTAAGTCGGCTTACCGTCACTGTCACCTCCATGGATCTACCGCAGCGAGCACATGCACGCAACTTCCCTCAAAGAACCTCGCCATCATGAGCCTCCATCTTACCTTTGGCGGGGAAACCCGGTCCCAGCGAATGGGGGTGCATATCAGAACCCCTATGTGACCTCACCAATGCCCTTTTGAATTCCAACTATTGGGACCCATCCTCCCTCCATTCCCCCGACTCCTCACTGCTACCTAGCCCAACGCTCCAAGATAACGACATCCCACTCGGAAAGGCTTACCAGTTAATTGTCAATTTGGATGTAAATCCCAGAGGTTACTCAGACATTTAAATTGATGACCTTATCAGTCTTGGCGTGAATCTCCCTGACACAGACATTATCCTACGCCTTGAGAGAGCTGCCCTACTTTCGATTTACTCCACTGCACGACCCCGGCACCCAAATGAACCTATACCCCGAGAACCTATGGCCGCCGAAAACGAACTATCAGCAGAGGGCGGTTTAACGGAAACAAAAACGATCCTTCGTTGGATTTTCGACTTCCGCAAACTCACCATGGCTCTCCCAGCCAATAAATTCATCGCCTGGACAAACGATACCAAAACCATCCTGGACAGAGGAAAAACCACTGCTAAAGAACTGGAACGAAACATTGGTCGATATGTGCACCTCAGGGCCGTTCTCCCAATAATCCATCATTTCATGAGTCGACTCCACGACCTCCACTTCAGAGCGATCAACAGACTTTTTGTCTTACTCTCCGACGCTTGCACCGAAGATCTAAAACTTATGATTTTCTTCATCAACGCAGCACATGAAGGTATCGATTTAAATTTTGTCGCTTACCTGTCTCCTTCGATTATCTACCGAAGTGACGCTTGTCCCACCGGAATCGGAGGCTATAACAATGCAGGACGAGCCTGGAGATGGAATATCCCAAAAGAATTGCAATTTCCAGCGAGTATTAATATCCTCGAACATCTAGCATGCATCATTGGTCCGTGGAATGATTTACTCACCGATCACCTCAACAAACATCGGTGTGTACTCTCAATGACAGATTCCTCAACCTCAGAAGGCTGGAGCAATAAACAAACTTCAGGTCCCAAAACAACGACATCCAAGCATACAAACGGATCCTCCTCCCTCAACACGACGCGAAGCTAGCCTTTGACAACAATCTCTGCCAATACAGCCAGTGGATCTCCGGCACTGAAAACCAAGTGGCAGACAAACTCTCCCAAGATAACATAACAGACGATCTCACCCTGACATCCCTCCTCTTCAATTCTTTCCCAACACAGATGCCCTGGGCTTTCAAAATATATCCCCTTCCCAACGAGATTATCTTCTTCATGACCTCTCTACTGCAGATGTTGCCCGTGAGTCCTCAATTACTTAACAAACAAACGAGTCCCGAGATAGGGCGTGGTCTCGTTGGTGCAGCTGGTGTCAATCAGTCGGAAGCGAAGATTTGTGCCTCGACGGATTCTCAAGGGACCAACGTATCAGACTTATGGGTGCTTTCGCACAGGCCTTACGCGAAGGGCGCTTCACACAAC
>JALLPF010000141.1:0-15646 GCA_036939455.1 Cyclotella distinguenda | reverse complement strand
GAAGGCGGCTCGCTTTGTTCGATTTTGTGATGCGTTCAATATTCCTATTTTGACTGTGAGTTCACAATTTGTAGTACTTCTCTACAGTCATTCTTTTTCTTTCTCAATAATAATAATTGACTTTCGTCCCAGTTTGTAGATGTCCCCGGGTTCTTGCCAGGGACGGATCAAGAACACGGCGGGATCATTCGTCATGGTGCCAAACTATTATTCGCATATGCTCAGGCTACTGTTCCGAAGATTACCGTGATTGCAAGGAAAGCCTATGGAGGAGCCTACGATGTCATGGCTTCGAAACATTTGAAGGGGGATGCCAACTATGCTTGGCCCGGGGCTGAGATTGCGGTTATGGGTGCCAAGGGTGCAGTGGAGATTATATTCCGGGGACAGGTGAATTCGTTGTTTATTTTTTTCGTTTATTTCTTTTAGCGTGGAATCGAACAACTTGAAATTCGTCCATCCTTTCGAATCACCACATCATATATCAGGATGTGGAAAAGAACACAATAGAGTATAGAGATCGATTTGCCAATCCCATGATTGCCGCCGAACGTGGTTTCATTGATGATGTCATTGAACCTTGTGACACTCGTCGTATCATCTGTGATGACCTTCGATTGCTTCGAAGCAAGAAAATGCACACGATTCCTCGCAAACATTCCAATATACCACTATAAGCTGTCAATGTAAATGCATAATTTTATAATTAGTGTAGAGTTTGGATCCATACTATCATTCATCATATGAATAATTAATATCACTATCATAACATTAAACTAGACGTAGAATCTCCGAAAAAACCTACCCCTCCACCTTGCACCTCTTCATGGTATCCGGCGATCCGATCCTCCTCCAATGATATCCATGCGCCCTCACCTGCTCAAAGGACCGGGTCGAAACGCCATTCGCGATCGCCACCCAATCCTGTCCGTGTTTATCGTAAAGAATAACGAACCGCCGGTGCTCCTCCGCAGTCCAAATTCCGGATTTGATTTGGCGGTGATCCTCTGCAGTCCTGATCCGGGACATAATTGATTTCGTAGAGACCGGGTGGAATATTGTATACACCGCGAACGAAATGACGGTCACAAGAACAATCTCCACAAGACTGTGCCATGTTGATCGTTCATATACGATGAAATAATAGTTGGTCGTGTTCTTCTGTGCCAAATAGACATTCATCAGTAGAGATAGCAGCAAAACAACGGGAATCGC
Source organism: Cyclotella distinguenda (assembly GCA_036939455.1). Taxonomy (NCBI): domain Eukaryota; phylum Bacillariophyta; class Thalassiosirophyceae; order Thalassiosirales; family Thalassiosiraceae; genus Cyclotella; species Cyclotella distinguenda. The sequence goes on along the minus strand of JALLPF010000141.1, from coordinate 14,431 downwards.
CATCCAACCGAGAATACTCCAGTGATTCGATTTCGATCTCTGATTCTCCGACGTATTGGACGACCCATGAGCGGGGACCGTCGTCGTCTCGTCCTCGTCACGATTTGAAACTAGCCCAGTATGTTTCGGTGTCAATGCGGACCGAGTCTCGTTCTCCTCCTCCTCAGCAACATTCGAAAACTGCTTCGATAGGTTCATCCGAGGCGAATCCATATCTTGGTTGTGGCGCACCGCATCACTCGTTTGGGACTTGCTGGAGATGAATTCTTCCACGTCGCTATCATCTTCCGCTACACTAAGATTCTTGGAGGGAGTTTGTGCGATGAATTCAAACTCAAAATGAAGAATGGAGCCGCCGCAGGAGGCTTGCGGAGTATCACAAATTGTTGCTCCTATGATTCCGCTCACGTCGTCGTAAGGCATGGTATTCAAGACCATGATGTCGATGTCGTCCGGGACGGATTGTGAACGGGGGTGGGGTACGAAGTGGCTCTCCACGCTGGAGGACATGATTCAAAAGAATGTCGGGATCATCCGGGAATTCTCGTGTTCATTGGGCAGTCGGGCGACTCGCTCATTTCGTTTCATGTGTATTGTTGAATTTTCTTCTGTGAATCGGGGGTTTGTAACCATGAATTGTTGGTACAACAACATTATGTCTGTGCGTTCGGATTTTCCCGTGAGGTTCGGAACGTCGAACTACCTTTTAATGGGTGTAAAACCCTTTATAAGTACTTACAAATTTAACGATAATTATAAGAATGAAAAAGGGATTGTTCCCCTCAAGAATTGGCGCGAAGATAAGTATAAATAATATAAGTACAAAGTAAGTAGTTATAGGTACTTAGGTAGGTATTGTACCATAGAGCAGATGTATAACTAAGTAGGTAGGTAGTATACTTAAGAATTAAAGTATAAGTACTTTACATATATAAGTACTTTCTTTAAGATTTTTTCGTCTCCCTTAAACTACCATGAGCGCCTCCGAATCCCCCACAACAATAAACCTCGACGCCATGTCCCTCGACCAACTCTCCCAACTAAAATCCCAACAAGAATCCCGTCTCGAACAACTCACCTCCCAATACCACCAACTCCGCGCCGCCTCTGCCCGTCTCTCCTCCGCCCAAACCGCCCTCCCCTCCGTTTCCACCTCCACACACATCATGATACCCCTCACCGAATCATTGTATGCCCCGGGATCCACGGTGGATGATCGGATACTGGTGGAGTTGGGAGCGGGTTTTTTTGCAGAAAAGTCGTCGGAGAAGGCCATGGGGGTTTTGGAGAGGAAGAGGAAGTTGGTGGAGTTGAATTGTGAGAATGTGGGGGTGGCGGTTGAGGCGAGTGCGAAGAATGTGGAGGCGGTGAGGGGGGCTATGCAGGGGAAGTTGTTGGAGATTAGGGCGAGGCAGGAGGGGAGGGCTTATAGAAGTAGTGGTGGAGAGTGAAATGATGGTTTGGGTGCGACTGTGTATTTGTAATCTTTTCGGATGAGGTTTCATGGCCTTGGTGCTGGGGACTGAATTGAAATATCGCTCACTTCTTTGTTATCATTTTCTATAATATTATAGCATTTACATATATCACCATCTTATCTAGAAATATATTAAAATCACTGAAACCCGACTAGAGAACCAAACTATGTGCCAATCCTAGCCCATCCGTTGCTCCCCAAACGCTAGTTATCTTTGTCTGCGATCCGTTCCAGTCGTTACCGACTAAGGAACCTAGCAGTTCCGTCGAAAGTTCTCTCGATTTACGGCAAAACAAACCGTCCATCCAGCAGATCTGAACCAATCATTACTTCAACAACAGAGCATACCACATCAGAATAAAATTATCCCAATTCGCATTAAAATAACAGCCTCATCGTCCAATCCTCCAGCGCAGAAACTCCCGGCTTGCGAATCACCAAAACTCTCGACGAGCGATCATACTGAAATTCCATCGGAAGCGCACCCTGAACATGGCCAGTGAACAACTCGATACCTCGCGGGGATTTCGCATCAGGGAGGCCCATCACGATAATTCGTTCCACCATTCGAGACTCTTTATTCCTGACGTGGACCCCATCCTCGCTACCGATTCGGACGGAGTTCTTAATGGCAATGGACTCATCCCACGCGGAGGTAAAGGTGGCAACCGCGTAATCTCCCTTCTTGTCGTGATTGAATGTCGTTTCGTCATCCATGTACAGCGTCCCCTCGGCTCCCGAGTTGTCGTCCAGCGCAATGTAGAGCGTGTAAGGGTCGTTGATCATGAGAGCAGAGCTCCTGCGTAGTCGTAGTTTTCGCGGAATGACCGAGCCCCCACGTTGATACACCGGGATTTTGTCAATGTCACTCTTGAGTACCTTGGTCGCCGCAGTGTTGGGATCACCGGACATGGGAATGCGTTGCATTGAATCGACATCGTACCAACAGTCCGAAAGGGGGAATTTGATTTCGGAGGATACGGCGCCAGCAGAGGTGACCGGTCTCACGAGTAGGTCGGTGCCGATGAGGTATTGGTTATCGACGGAGTAGAGCTCGGGAATTTTGGGATACTGCATCCACATCATCCTATTGGAACGTACCGATGCGGAAAAAATAATGGTGAGCGACCGGATCACACCTGCATCCACCGAATCTTTTCAGTGCCGAACTCACCTCATCACTGGCATACCGGTAACCCCGGCATGCCAAAACACAGTGTACCAATACGGAAGCAATGCATACCGCGCCATGGCCGCCCGTCTCAATCTCACCATCGTCTCCTCCCCGAACACCCACGGCTCCCTTCTCTTGGAATCGTGATGAGCATGCCCCCGAAAGAAGGGCGTGAACGCTCCTGCCTGCATCCATCGGGTCATGAGTTCGGCATCCGTATCCCCGAAAAAACCGCCGACATCGGCTCCAACAAAGGAGAGTGCACCCACATTGAGACTGAGAAGCATGGGAGTGGCGATTTCGAGGTGGTCCCATTTTGCCGCATTGTCTCCGGTCCAGATGGCACCGTACTTCTGACTGCCGGCGAAGAAGGATCGACTGAGGACAAAGGGGCGAATGTTTGCTCCCGGGTTTCGCTTGGTGAGACCTTCGGAGGTGGATCGATGAAAGAGCATTCCATAGAGGTTGTGCCACTCCCGATGTTCGATCTTGTCGAGGTTGAGAAGATCCTTGGGCATGGAGACCTCGGGTCCGTTGAAGACGCTTGGTTCGTTCATATCATTCCATGTGAAGAGATCGGGGGTTGATCCTTTGTACTTGTTATAGGAGAACTGATCGGCCCACCACTTGCGGACATTCTCTGAGGTAAAATCGAGGTAAGACGAGCTTCCCGGCCAACACCACCCATCGTAATCCTTTGCTCCATCTTTGTCCTTGATGTAGAGTCCGAGTGCTGTGGCCTCCTTGTGAATGTAGTAATTGGGATCGATCTTGATATGAGGATCAACAATGGTAACCATACGTCGTCCATCGTTGGCGAGTTTCTTCTGCATAACTTCCGGATTGGGAAATAGCTTATTGTCCCACGTAAAATATCGTTTTCCATCAGTATGTTCGATATCCAACCACAAGACATCATAGGGATAATCCAACTCCTCGAACTTGGAATGGACGAAGTACACATCCGCTTCATCCCGATAATTCCATCGGCACTGATGATACCCCAACGAAAACATGGGAGGAAGCGGCATTTTCCCCGTGAGTTTAGCATATTGTCCGTAAAATAACTCGGGAGTAGGTCCACCTATCAAAAAGAGATCCACGACACCCGATTCACTGATGAAATGGGTCCTCGACCTCTCCTCCTTCTCTTCCACCCTAACATCCACAAAAGTCTCGGTAGGATTGAACCAAAAGACTCCCGCCGTCCCCACCGTGCCCTGACTTACCACCAGTGGCACATTCCCGTACAACGCCATGGTCTCGTCCAAATCATACTCGAACACATCGAGATTGTACAACCTATAAGGCTCCTCATAATATCGATTCTCCCCATTCGTGGGTCTCAACAATGTAGAGGATGCATGTTCCGGTATCCCAAAGAGATGAATGGATTGATGATACACCACCTCCATTCCCACGGACATGGCCCCATTGGGCGAAGTGTCGACGTGCCCCCCAAAACTATCCGAGGAATCCCGTGTGGCCCTTCGCTGCTCTCTCGTCCCATCCGCATAAATTGCGAGTCCATCCTCCCAGTATCCTGCAATCTCCTTGCCTCCGTGTCGATCCTCCGACTCTTCGACCGTGTCAGATTTGGTGGTGGTGGTGGTGGCATGGCAGGATTTGGCCTCGAAATGGATGGAAGATCCCGAGAGAATTGGAGGACCACTCTCTCGAAACACGTGAAATTCGAAGGGGGCCAGGGTGAACAGCGCGTACATGTCTCCGTACTCCAACGCAATACAATTTTCCGGGGGTACATCCAACTTGGCCCTCTGAATCAACGGCGAAACTTCGGTAAATTGAGAGGGAGCCACGGCAATCGGCTCCAACACCAAATCATCCGCAGCCCATCTAGCGCGACTTTCGTCGATTCGCACCCGCAGCATTCCCCCCTCCAACGGCACCACGCTCAACTGCAGCTCCCCGCATTGCGATAGCAGGGTGCCGGTGAGAATCGGGACTCGATGAAAGATGCGGGATAGGAGGGTGGTGTGGAAGGAGAGGGTGTGATTGAGGAGTCGGAGGGGAGGTGAGGGGGTGGCGCGGTGGTAGGCGCAGAAGGAGGTTTGGTTGCAGGTTCGGAATTTGGAGTGGTCGACTGCCGTGCAGGGGAGGAGAAGAAGGAGAAAGTAGTGGAGAGGGAGGATTTTCATGGTTAATTAATAATAAGTATAAGTAAGTAACATTGGTATTCTTGATGGATATTATTAAGTATAAGTACTTATACTTAATAATGGTTTCCCGAGACGTATGGTGACGTAGTATGGTACCGCTTCATTTTTTAGGTCACGCCATCATCAAGACAAAACGAAGCGGTAATACTGCTGGCAAAAGCACCACTGCCTATAACCTATCATACCTCCTTATCATGGCAATTGTGTATAAGTAAGTTGGACGCCAGGCACAAGGCCTCGCGGCTAATGACAACCAACACGATTAGAAGAAATAAATGCACATTGCAATACTTGTAATCAAAAACAAACAGGACTTCAAAGCCTATAATATGTCTATTGATCCACACCAGGGTCCCAACCCAGCCATACGCGAACTGACAGCCTGATTATGGCGTCACCATGCAAGTAATAAAATATTACAGTCAAACTACACAGACCCCCATGGCAGAAATCATTTCCAATCCTCAATCAACTCTAATTTTTGAAGGAATGGCGACGGTTCAAATCTCGATGAAACAAATCATAAGTAGATGATAAGTATGCCGAATTCAAAAGGCTAATGCGGTAAATTGAAACCGAGAACACTAAAAAACGAGAACACCAATGCATTCTTGATCGCGAATCCCTTGAAGATCCCGAATTCGAATAAAAAAAAAAAGAGAATAATATCAATCTTTATAATGTATCACGCTTCCAGACTCAAAATGACGATCCAAAAATATAACACATCTGTCACTTTTGTATAACGTTACAGCTGCAGTTGGTCAATTTTGTCATGCCTCTGTTCCTGTGTTCTCAAAATGAGGGTATGTCCATTCTGCAATAACGTGTTCTTCCTAATCGTTAGAACAAATTGATCAACCCACCAGCCAACTCATTGGCTGTTCTGTAGGCCCAATGACAGCGATCCTTTCTCAACTGATAGAATCATTCTCGTCGACCAACTCCAACCGAATCAAATGCAATCTCAAAGAATCAACATCAAAGAATGCCTCTTCAGTCAGTGAGATATTCTCCCACCGTAGGCACCACCATCGCCGTTCCGACATTTTCAGAGAAGTCCCGGAAAGAAATCGACATGAAGGACCTCACCACCTCCTCCAAATTGGCCGCGTTGAAAAAGAGGGATCCTTTCATGTACTATTCCATTCCAACCGTCAGAATCGCTACCATGCACGGGAGGAAAGTTCATCCATCCACTCTTGGGATGTCCACGTCGAGCCTGAACCCGTCACGGAGACGGAATCATTATGACGAGGGGTACGAGGTGACGAGACAGACGAGAATTTCGTTCGAGTGCCCCATGGACGACCTCGAAGATCTTCTTCTGGAGATGGATGATGACATTCTTTCAAAGGAATGTAAGAAAGATATCAATGAATTTGAAATGATGTGCCGCTGATCTTTGCTGAATCTAGGTACAATTTCATTTGCGCCACCGCGGACGACCAATAGGATAAGGCTAATTATAGTGATCTATCGTGTACGTTTTTTCTTCTTGATTAAGCTACTGAAACACTGGTACACAAGGGTTTCAGACCACTTCTGTTCAGGGAGAACCTCGTGGGTAAGCAAATACAGCAATTAGATCGGTGTACACGCTGTCAAGACATCCCAATAACAAACAACACTGTTCAACAGCGATTACAACAACATCTCATCAGTCATGTTACAGCTGTCAATTCTGTGGATCTGCTCCTATGTTCTCGAAAGGAAATAATATGCTCATTCTTCAATAACATCTTGTTCTTCCGAATCGTCAGGACAAAAAATAATTGATCAACCATCCATGCCTTTGTTGAATCTAGGTACAAGTAGTATACGTAATAAGTATAGGTACTAGCACTTAAGTAATCAAGACGCGAATGTTTTTTCACCACTGTCACTGTGACACATCGGCAACCAACGTTGAAAAGTAACAGGGCCCACGGCAACAGCACCTCAGCCCATCATACCTCAGTAGCCTCAGTAATCATTGCGATACACCAACCATGAAACAAATCCTCGCGACTAATAACAACCAACGTGAATGGAAAAATTAAATACACATTGCAATACATGTAATCAAGACAAACAGGATTTCAGAACCTATACGTCTATTGATCCACACCGAAGGTTCCCAACCAAGCCAAACGCGAACTGACAACTGACAGCCTGATCATGGCGTCACCACGCGAATCATAAAATATGACAGTCAAACTACACAGACCCCCATGGCAGAAATCATTTCCAAACCTCGATCAACTCTAATGTTTGAAGGAATGGCGACGGCTCAAATCTTTATGAAACAAAATATAGGTAGAGGATAGGTATGCCGAATTCAACAAGGCTGATGTATATTCAAAACGAGAACACTAAATGCATTGTTAATCGCGAATCCCTTCAAGATCCCGAAATCGGATAAAAAACACGTGAGAACATCAATCTTTATAATGAATCTGTTTCCAAACTCGAAATGATGATTCGAAAATACTTATAACTCAACTGTCACTTTAGTGTAGTCAAGTTGCAGATGTAGTTGGTCAATTTTGTCCTGCATCTGTTCCTGTGTTCTCGAAAGGAAATGTTCATTCTTTAGAAACGTGTTCTTCCTAATCGTCACTACAAATTGATCAACCAGCCTGCCCATAGGCTGTTCTGAAGGACTTGTATTAGCCTTCAGTTCACACCTATCTTCGAATCATTCTCGACGCCCAGCTACAACCAAATCACGTGCAACATCAAATAATGCCTCTCCAATCAGTGAGATATTCTCCCACCGTAGGCACCACCATCGCCGTTCCGACATTTTCAGAGAAGTCCCGGAAAGAAATCGACATGAAGGACCTCACCACCTCCTCCAAATTGGCCGCGTTGAAAAAGAGGGATCCTTTCATGTACTATTCCATTCCAACCGTCAGAATCGCTACCATGCACGGGAGGAAAGTTCATCCCACCGCTCTTGGGATGTCCACGTCGAGCCTGGACCCGTCACGGAGACGAAATCAAAATGGCGAGGATTGTGACGTGGTGACGAGACAGACGAGAATTTCGTTCGAGTGCCCAGTGGACGATCTCGAAGATCTTTTTCGGGAGATTGACGATGACATTCTTTCAAAAGAAAGTAAGAAAGAAACCAATGAATTTAAACGAGTTTGCGGCTGATCTTTGGTGAATCTACATCATTGAACGCCGGTGCGAAAGTGCAATAGTATAAGTCATAATATATATAGAGTTTTCATTAAGCTAATGAACAAACTGGTACACATTGCTTTTCAGACCACTTCTTTTCGTAATCGTGGTTGGCGGTAGGGATTCAGTACCTCTTGGGTAAGCACTGCTGTACCATCGTTACACGCTGATAAAATATTGACAATAACATGCAACACTATTCAACGGCAAATAATTCATCATGGCCATCAACGGGAGGGTTGGTTGGTTTGGGGACGTGAGGATTGGTGGGTCTTGGGGTAATGGGAGGAAGTAGAGTAGAGACTCATTCAGACGGACCGTAGGTGGGAGTTTTTTTCGGCTTTGGGGTAGTGGGAGTGCTGTTGGGTTTTGGCGTAGTGGGAGCTTTATTGGGCTTTGGAGTAGCAGGAGATTTTCGCTTGCAGACTAGAATAAGAATATTATTTAACTCAAAAAAATATACGTAAGATCTAAGCACGATGACTTTCCTTGCTTTTGGATAGAGTGAAATAATCTCTAGTGCATCATCTCCTGCATGAAACCTAGCAACACATCCACTACATGCATTTCCCACGCACTGATCAAATGGATAGAAACTTGAATCAGAGTAGCAGTCGCAAACACACCCTCCACGAGATGGTCCATCTGATAGTGCACTCAGACGAACAGTGAGAGCGCAGTCCCCGTCCTCGTCGCATTCAGAAAACTCTTTCGCTGTAGAATTATTTGGTTCAATTCAATCCTTGGGTCGAAATCAGTCTGGATCCCGGATCCCCGTCCACGCACCGTCAATCACACTTTCATCGGAGGGATTGAAGCAATAGTAGAAAGAGAAGAGCTATCGTCACCAGTAAATGCGAATGCATTAGCGCAATTTTGTATCTACCAGGAGCCAGGAGGACACCAGATATCATCCTCGTTTCCAAGAGATTGATTAGCGGATGTTTTGCCCATGCCAAGAAAATGTGAGGGCAACCGGGAGGCAGCGGCCTGTGATGGTGCTGATTGTGTTGTAATACTGAAATATAAGTAAGTAAGTACTTTAGTAAAGTAATAATCAAGTACTCCTACGTCAAAAAATACCATTAAACCTTTAATTATTTAAGATTTCTTTTATTCATACTTATAATTAAATAGCTACTGATTTACTTATATCAAATCAATAATATATTGTGACAGGTATGGAACCCTCGTTCGAGCAGTTTTCGTGGGACTTCATAGGAGTATATTATTAAGTATAAGTAAGTAAAGTACTTCTACTTATAAAGTACTTACATCATCTCCTCAAGCGTTCTCATGTACTCCTACCACGTGGACAACTTAACGAACTTCAAATTGCAGCAAAAAGTTTCGGTGTGGAATTTCGAGCAGAATGGTCAACAATTACAAAGTAGTCTTGCTCGGAGAAGGTGAGAGATCAATGCGTCCCTATCTCCAATTCGAATGTCACAGATGATGAGATTGTCAGTATATTATTATAGGTAGTTGTTCATCATCTCTCAAACTTTCCTTCATAGGACGAGTCGGCAAGACTTCGATACTCCTTCGCTACTCCGAAAATTCATACGTGGAAGGGCGTCCATCCACACTCCAAGCATCCTACATCGAAAAACACATTGTCATCACCGACGAACACATTCGATCGGACTTTGAGCGCTCGTCCTCGTTACAATCGAGGAGGGGCCGGCGGGAGGCCCTGCTGTATATATGGGATACGGCGGGGCAGGAGCGATACCATTCTCTTGCACCGCTGTATTATAGAAATGCGAACGGGGCGATATTGGTCTATGATATTACCGATAGAGACAGTTTTGAGAGGGTGAGGAAATGGGCCAAGGAGCTGAGAAAGATGTTGGAGGATTTTTCGAAGGTATGCATCATTATTGTGGGGAATAAACTAGATCTGGAGAGACATAGGGTTGTGGGTGTAGAAGAGGCCGACAATTATGCGAAGAGTGTGGGAGCTGATTATATAGAGGTATCTGCCAAGACTGGAAGCGGGGTCGAAGATGTGTTCTTAAAAATATCAAGTGGTGAGATTAATCTCATTTTTGTGAGAGGGATGATTCTTCACACCTCGCTATCGGTTTTGTCATGCCGTTTTTTTCTCATTCGAAAATATCCCCTCTTGTTTTTCATCGAAGCAATGCTGGACACCATAGAACAAACAACGCAATCTAAGTCGAATTTGGCAAATGGCACTGAAATGATAGGGAGACCAGAAAATGTTAGTTTATTAACAATTAACGGTGTCACCTTAGCGACGGAGCAACAATGCACGGACTCAAAATCTAAATGTTGTTGAGGAGGGTTTCGTTCTGCGCCTGATTCTAATATAAAAAGCAATCTCTAAAATCATGTTATTTAACCGTAATTCTTATTATGCTGGGTCAATACCCTATCATCCAAGGATATCAAGAATCTTAAGCATCCACCAGCGAGCTCTTGGCCCTCGGTTATTGATCCTCATCCCTACTCTTGAGAGTAAACTGGGCAACCGGTTCTTCCATCACATCACGTGACGAAATCGACATCACCGGACGTTCGTATATTGAAGATTCCCCGGATGCGGAGTTGATATCCAACGTCGAAAAGTAATAGCTGTCCTCGTCGGTATTGTTATCGTATTCTGCATTTGCGACGCTAGGAGTCCCGGTGCCTCTCTCCCTCCATGTCTCAAACTCTACTGTCACCGCTCTTTGAATTCGAACAATTTCTTGATCCCACACCACTTTCGTTATTTCTCCGCTGTCCAGTCGATCTTTCAGGAGACACAACTGACGGTAGTGACTCTGCCCATACTTTTGTTCGTGCTCTTCCGCAAGTTGAACGAAACCAATATCTCTCATCCAATCAGCGACATCGGTGAGTGCTCCCGGTCGTTCGTGAAACTCTCTGACATAGTCGTAGTTGTACCAGCTGCTTAGTTTTTCGGGAGGTCCATTGGGACCATCCGCCAACATTCTCTCCGGCAGTCCCAGCGGCACCGTGCTGATGTGGTATAGTGGATGCCCGAACGTCTCGACGTACAAATGCTCCATATTTATCTTGTCGGAATCGGGATCCAATGGCAATGCCAACTCTGGAAAGAACATGAAATCAAACATTCGCAGAAGACTCATCTTCACTGGATGAAATGTCTCTAGAAAGGTCTGGAGTTCCCTCAAACGATGAACCGCATGGCCAAGCTTATACCCCGCCAAAGCTCTGGGCCATGGCTGTTCTTCCGGCATTGCAAACTCCTTCAGAACGCACGTATCCCCCCGAATCATAAAGTACGTATACAGCGCGCACATGAATTTATCAAACGGAACATCGATGAATCTCCTGGGATCTCCCCAATCGAATCCGAGCTCGTCGAGTTTCGTTTTTCTCTCGGGCAGGTGCTTCACCTCGAGATCCCCATCACGCATCCTGGCAACAATGTGACCCAGTTTCATTCCAGCAAGGTGTTCCGGCCAATCGGAGGATTTCATTAGATCCGCGTCGGGATCGTCCCAAGACCCATCGATATTATCGTTCATGGCCGCCAATTCGAAGGGGGATAATCGTAGGCTATCCTCAACCGGCTCTGGGATGATAAAGTCGGATTCTTCAATACCGTCCAAGCTCTGATAGACTTGTTTGTAGAGTGTGAGAGCTTCAACGACGTCTTCGAAACAAAAGTCGGCTCCGAAATCGTCGTTTCTCCAGGGAACGAATTTGTCGATTTTTCCCTTGATGACGCGTTTGTTGTGACTGCAATGGGGTGTTCAGAAGAGAGAGACGAGGGTGAGAGAGAAAGAATCAATTCAAATATGAAAATGAGCGTAAACTCACGTCCATCCTTCCATGATTCCAACAGACTTGGCCACTTCTGCCATTTCTTCGAGAGTCTCATTGAATGGTTTTTCAACCTGAAGCACCGTTGGTTCCTTGGGTGGATTCACAGGGTCGTCCGTATCCTCGTCTTCATCTTCAAAACCCCACTGAGGTGGACGATCTCCGGTGAAGTATCCATCTCCAAACTCATTCAATGAAACGCTTCCCGTCGTCCCAGCCGACAGTGAACCAAATGACTCTTCCTGCGCATAATCCTCATCCTCATCGTAATCTCCGTCCTTCTCATCAATACGAACCTCACTCTTTTTTTTCCTACCCCTCTTCCTCCCCTCCTCAGCAACCTCCCAAACAAAGCCCAACCTATCCAACTCCTCCCTCCTTTTGGAATCCCCCCTCACAAACGTCCCCCCTCGAATCGCCACCACCCTCGCCCCCAACCGCAACCCCCACGTCTCCTCTGGCCACCCATCCCCCTCCGGCACAACAAAGTTACCCCCCACATTCAAGTCGCCATACCTCTCCTTATAGGCCACCAGCCCCTCCACAATCCTAGCATACCTCCTATCCGCCCCCTCGCTCACCATCTTCCCCAGGGGCAACCCCCTCGTACTCTCCTCCCACGGCTCACAATCCGGCACACAAAAGTTAAGAGGAACAGCCACACCCCCATAAATCTCCCTATACCTCTCCAACGCCACACCCACCACCCCCTCCTCCACCTCATCCACCCTTGCATTCCTCAACCTCCACGAAAACCCCAAATCGTCCAGTATCTTTCGTCGGGATTCATCCGAGATGTACCGGCCGGTGGACCGGATGGAGGCGACCCGACGGCCGAGTTTGAGTTGCCACGTGGAGGGGGGCCAGGGGGGGGAGGAGGGGACGATGAAGCGGGAGGGGACTTTGAGGTCGCCGTAGGCGGCTTTGTACATTTTGAAGGCGGAGAGGAGGATGGACCATTCTTGTTGGTCGGAGGGGGTTGTGGTTGAGGTTGAACTTGATGATGAATATGATGTTGCTGATGTTGATGAGGATGAACTTGTTGTCGTTGTTGTTGTTGTTGTTGTTGATGATGATGAAGGCGATGGTGTGGAGGTGGTGACGGGTGAGGCGTCAGAGGACAGCAAGAGGGGTGACGTGATGTAATGGCGGGTGGGCAACAAAAAGGCGTTGGAGAGGAGAAGTGAGGTTAAAATTGTTTCGCCGAGGGTTCTCCATCGACGGGTTGGATCCATGGTGATGAGGAGATGCTGTGGCGACGGCCTGGTTGGAGGAGAATGGGATAGGTATGGTACACGTGATGGGAGTGGTGGTGTATCTGTTGCCGTCGGGATGGATGTATGGTCTGTCTGTCAAACAGGACGAGAGACGGATGTTTTTTATTCCCCGCGGGGAACTTCCCCGCAATCCGAATTAAGGAATTAGTATGGTAGTTAGAGTCGTTAAGAAAAAACGTCTTCAAGAAAAAACGAAAAGTTTATTGCCTCACCTCTCTCCTCCTCCCACTCACCCTAATCCTGCCCTGCCCACCCCAGGTCTGACCTTAACCTGGAACGCACAGAGTAGACCCTAATATTGCACGTAAGTAGTAGACCCTAATCAAGTACTTGAGCAGTAGACTCTAATCAAGCACTTACCGGTATCTGAATCCCGAGACGCGGTGCAGCATCAACCAACATGCTACCGATGTTTTTTAATTATATTATAAACCCAAATAATAATATTGGTAGTACAAGTACATATAGCAGGTTGGATACTAATTCCTAATGCAGATTGCGGGGAAGTTCGCAGCGGGGAAAAACCAAGAATATCAGACGAGAGATGGGCTGATTAGGACCAGCATCTCTACCTACTGTAAATAACGAGACACAGGGATCACCTAATAGACAAAGGTATCCATCAGATGTGACAGATATTTTAAGGATACCCACAACATCACAGCATTTTTTTATTACTAGACCCACGTAGGAATACAAAATCTCGTTTATCATCAAATTTGGCGCGCATCTCGTCATCAAATAGTTGGTGTGATGTACCACATAATGTTACACCTTCAAACACAATCTCAACATCTTCATCCTTTGACAAATGACTGTTTGGATCGTATTCCTGGAGGAAAATCCAAGAAGGTTCATAAGCTCTACACCGGTTGAACAAAATATGCTCTTGCTTCTATTGGAAAGTGTTTGATGGAGGAGGAAGGTATCTCAAAACGTCAAGCTGCTGAGAGACTTAACATTTCGATCTTGATGTTCGTGCGTTGGAGTGCGATTGATCATATCAACGCAGCAGTTATGAGAAAGTTTCCCTTCTCTCCAGGTCCATACAGTCAACTTGCAGGCAAAGTTGGACAGAAAATGCTCGACTTTCTTTTCGAACGTTGTGAGCAAGGATTTTGTGTCACGAAGAAGCGATTGGCTCATTATGGTTGTATTGGTTCTGATGAATTTGAGGCCAAGACTGAAGGGGATCAGTACATGGCTGTGTCCCGTTTCTTCAAGAAGGCTGGTCTAGTCTACAGAATTAAGACCCATGTGTCTGTCGTAAGCCATAAAGTAAATGGGTGAAGACTGTTTTGAAAATGGAAATTATGATTAGTTTAATTAC
>JALLPF010000140.1:0-15660 GCA_036939455.1 Cyclotella distinguenda | reverse complement strand
GCTGCAATCTACTTAGACTCCTGGCGAGTCCAGGTCGGATGAAGTCTACACTGCTAAATTCCACTCCTGGCAACTGCGCATGGAAATCAGAAATCAAGTGCGTGCCATGCCTTCAGTTCACACCTCCTAATCATCATTATTATTTCTTCTCTTCCCCGTGATCCTGATTAGATTGGTAGCTAGACGCTGATGACTAAGCACTGTCTCAACAAGAGCATCGTCATTATCCAATCCATGCTTGTGATAAATTGCAAGAGCCTTATTCCAACTATTTAGAGCTCCACTAAAGTCACCTTTGTTTCCTCGCACCACCCCAATGTTTACAACAACTTGGGCTACTTCCATGCTGTCAGATCCGTACCTAGACGAGCGAATGCGAAGACAGTCTGAATATGCCCTCATTGCTGCTGAGAAGTTTTTTGTTTTTTCAAAAACGAATCCCTGTCAAGAATAAAGAACTAAATGAGATGTGGAAAATTCTGATTCAAAATCAATGAACAGAAATTTCACATACCATTCCAAAAAGAGATTCAGCAACGTCTTCGTGGTGATTGCCTAGATGGAGAATTCGGATGCGTAAACTTTCGTCAAATAGAACTAGGGCCTTCTCAGCTGAACCTGATCGACCTTTCATATTGGCAAGACGATTCAGCACTTTAGCTACGCTGAGGCTGTCTCTTCCGTGCAAAGCCTTGTACAACTTCATCGCCTTTCTGTAATATTTCATTGATGCAACTTCATTTCCGAGACGATCGTGAGAAGTTGCAAGATTGTAAAGTGTCTCAGCTTGGATTGCACAGTCATCTCTTCGTTTCGACCCTATCATTGCCTTGTCATCAGGATGTTCAACACCAAAATTAGAGTCATAAATTGACATGGCCTTTTCGAGAAATTTAGTTGCTTCAACAAGATTATTTTCCTTTCCGTATGCTTCACCTATAAAGCTTAGACACTTCGCTATCTTCATATCATTCTTGTCCAGGAGGAGTTCATATTCCTTGAGAGCATCACGGAGCAGTTGTATTGATCGTCTTGTATCAAGAGTTTGGTTGAGGGCGGTGCCTACATCGAAGAGAGAGTCTGCTACAAGAATTTGAGTTGATAGTTCGTTGCCTCGAGTTGATTCTCGTAATTTCAGAGACTCTAAGAAGTGATCTGTGGCGTTGTCCCAATCGTTCCGTTTATAGTGCACGTGACCAAGTCTTGTGAGGGTGAGGCTGATCGCAGGATCTTCTTTGTTCAAACATTCCCTCCTTCCTGCTAATGCATCTTGGAGATATGTGACAGCTGAATCGAAGTCTCCGTTTTGTTCACAAATACAGCCCAAATAAAAATTCACATCTGACAATGATTGGGGCGTTTTGCCTGGATTCTCCAAATAGATTTCACGAGCTCGTTCCATGCACGTGAATGCTTCTTCATACTTACTACACTCGAAAAGAATTAGTCCCATGGAAGATAGTGATTCGGCAGTTTTCGGGTCGTCCTTTCCGAGAAATTCTTCTCGTATGTCAAGGGCTTCCTTCGCGCTGATGTATCCTCGTTCAAATTCCTTACATTTGGTGAAGTGCCCAGCCATTTGCTGCAGTACAGTCGCAGTAGACAAGTGTTTCGTTCCAAACATTTGTTTGTACGCTGCGAGAGCCAGCGCAAAATGTGAAGATGAATTTCTCGCATCACCAACTCGACTGTATATATCAGCCATCTGAGAATATGAATATGCCCTTTGCTCAGCCAATGACGATGTAAACCCTTCAGGTAGGGACCGAGTGAGCTCAATGCATTCTGAGTAGCATAATAGTGCACCTTCGAAGTTTCCACAGGAATGCAAAACATCTCCCTTGCGAGTAATTGAAAATAATGTTTTAGCATCCCGTCGCCCATTTAATTCTGTAAAAATAGAGATTGCTTTATCGAAGCAGAACAGGGATTTGGATACGTTGCCTAGCGACAGGTGGATACTTCCCAAAGAGTCAAAAATGTCAGCTACATGCAGATTTCTTGTGTCTGAATGTGATTTTGCCTGGACTTTATTGATGCGTAGACACTCCTCGTAACATTTAAGCGCTTTCTGCATGTCTTGGCGTGATTTGTGCAAAGTTCCTAGTTGGAACATTGACTCTGCAACAAGAGTATCATCTTGTCCAAGCTGCGATATTCGTATTCTGAGAGACTCCTTGAAAGCTCTCTCGGCGCTCTCCATTCTCCGCTCAACAAAATGAATTTTACCCATCTCATTCATAATATTCGACGACGTCAAGTCACCTCCTCCTGTCATGTTTTTCCTCACGTTAAGTGCCTTTTCAAAGTAGCTGATGGCATCTGCAAATTTGAGCAGTAGGTTGTATGATGCGGCAATTTGTTCGTAGGTATCGGCAACGTCTAAATGATCTTGTCCTAATCTTGCTGCAGATATTCGAAGAGCTTTGAGAAAGCATTTCAGACCTTTCTCAGCAGAGCCTTTGGCATTTAATGAAACGCCAAGATTAAACAACGTGTTTGCTACGCTGAGATGGGAATCCCCGAATTCTAGCTTGTATATCTTCAAAACGTCCAGATACGACTCAATTGCTAAAGGATGTTCATTTTTAGAGCCATGGAATGTACCCTTTTGGTGAAGCAGCTTTTTCGATCGAAATTAAATTTCTTGAGAACATTATTGAATGAAGATTGAAATGCAAGACTCGCTTAACATACCTTTGCGTAACGAAGATGGTTTGTGCCGCACAAGCTCGACACACAATCTAGTGCTCCACCGAAGCATTCCATCAAACTTGTGTGATGCTTTTCGGTTGAGTTGGCAGTGAGCGATACTTTGATTTTCAGGGCATCTTCAAAATATGACAACGCCTCCTCATACATTTTCCGTCTCAATAAAATTATTCCAAGATGTTTCTGAATTTCTGCCGTGTCGTCGTCTACATCAAAGTCTAGTTGTTTCATCTGAAGCGCCTCTGGATTATACATGAAAGGAGAAAATCAATATGAGTACTAACACTGGCTCGAATGATTATCGCAAGTTTAGCTTACCGGATAGACAAACAAATGCATTTTCGTTATCATTCATTTCAACCAAGCAAATCCCTAGACTCTGGAGGTAAAGCTCTGATCTCTCAATTCTTAGTGCATTTTTAAAACATGACAATGCCTCGTCGTGATCATGAAGCTCTGTGTGTACCACACCTAGAGATGAAGTTGACGCCAGATTCTGAGCCGTAGTCATACGTGCTGGATACACAAAACTAACATCTCTTACCTAGGGAATACCAGCAGAAACCGACATCTGAGTGGTCGTCTCCAAGTTCTTCCATGAGCGACTCCAATGCCTCTGAGTGATAGACTTGAGCTTTTTGATACTCTTTCATGCCACTGTAACAAATGCCAATATTGTTGAGAAGTTCGGATATGTCCAGCTTTGTCGATAAAGGATTTACTTTGCGCAATTGAAGAGATTTCATAAACGCGTCGAGTGCAAGGGAGTATTTTTCTTGCTCAGTATAGAGGATTCCAAAACAGAATCGAACATCAGCAACAATGTTAGTATCTGATGCTGCTTGCTCTAGGGTCGACAGTGATTCCTTCAACTTGATCTCTGCAAGTTCAAAATCACCAACTTCGCGGAACAGATCACCAATCAAAAATTGAAGCTCGCCGATACTGCTATCGTTCTTTCCTACTGACTGAAATTTCATCTGGAGGCAATCTTCTAAAGTCCTGAGGGCATCTTTGTATCGACCGTCTTGCTTTTGTAATAGACCAATTTGAAGTAGAGATTCGACGTCGACAAATTTGTTATTGTTCTTAGCTCTTGCACTCACTGCGGCAGACAAAAAAGAGAGAGCTTCTCGGAAATTACCAAGCCTATGTTGTACTCTACCCAAGACATGAAGTGTTTCAGCCAGATCATGATGATGTTCAAGAAGATGCAACTTCCGTATTCTCAAAGCTTCTGTGAGATTATCTAATGCTTCGTGTAAGCGGTCATTGTCTATGCTGACCTTTTCAAGTACATAACCTGTACGATGTAAGTTCTCTGCAATCGTCAGGTGGTCTGAGCCTACTGAGCCGTACTTTGCTTGGTAAATTATGTTCGAAAAACGAAAGCATGCCAAAGCATCATCAAACTTTTCAAGACTGGTGAGAATTGAACCATAGTAAAGAGAACCGGCTGCTAATTTGAGAAGGTCATGTTCCTGTGTGACGTTTTTTAGTTCTTGTAATGACAAAGTAAAATGGACGTCGTTGGATATTGTCAAGCCAATTTCTTGTTCAATTTGTGATGAAGCTTCCTCAAACATCAATGTAGCACTGCCTAATTCACCTCTACTTTCATAAATGACGCCAACTTCACGCAATAATCTCATGTTCCCTTGCTCGATGCAGCTCTTGTAGCACTGGACTGCATTTTCAAAATCCCCTTGTCCATAGTATATTCTACCTAAACACTCCAGCGTGCTCATTGTAATCGGGTTGCTCTCTCCAAGTGCAATCCTTTGAATTTTCAGGGCTTCTTTGCAGTATTTATTGGCACTAGTCCACGAACCCATCGTTTGGAACAGCGTTCCTAAATTGTAGAGGGTTGATGCAGTACTGAGATTGTGTGAACCAAATTTATTTCTCCGAAGGGCTAGTGCTTTCTCAAACAGTGGTATTGCTTCATCGAATTTTGACGATTCCTTCAATGATACCCCTAAGCAGTCATATGTATCGGCTACAGCTTCGTGGTCATCGCCGAATGCATTTCTCGATATACTGAGAGATTTCGTTAAACATTCCGTTGACTTTTCAGGATCTCCAATTTCCAAGTAACAATTACCAAGGTTGTGAAGAGAATTTGCAACACTAATATTGTCGACACCAAAGATATCCGACTGTATCATGATTGCTTCTCTATACATCACAACAGCATCTGGTTACATTGAAAAGAAATCGCGATATTGCTAATGGTCAGCGAATAATAGAGCGCAGTTATGAAGAACTGATTCAAATATTACCTTGGAACTTGCAGACTTTGATGTAACTATTCGCAAGCTTGTAACAAATGGTCCCACGACTTTCTGAAATTGGTTCATCGGTGAGCTCAAGGAGACGAACATAACATTCAATGAGATCAAACAAATTTGCTTCAGAAATCTCATCTTTGTCCATCACCCACTCGAAAATCGAAACGGCAGTACTGTACTTTTCAATCGATGCATCGTATATGCATTGTTTACAGAAAAATCCCGCGAGAAATTTATGAGCAATACCAAGTTCCCACGAGTCTGGTGGCAGTCCGTCTGATTCTATCGCCTCGGAATAGCATTCCATTGAGTGGTTATCGTCTCCTAGTTTTGCAAACGCTGCAGCTTTGTCCATCATTGACATTGCAAATTCTATGTTGCGACCGTACAACTTCTCTTTTAGAGCAGTTGAATTTGAGAAATAACAGAGAGACTCTTCGAACTTCTCAAGTGCGAAAAGCGATGTGCCGATGAAGTGGAGGAGAACAGAGAGGTCTTCGTCAATCTCCTTCAGCGACTGCTTTATCGCTAAAGCTCTCTCGAAGGAAGTTACAGCATCTTGGTGAAGCGACTTCTTTTGCTGAACGATTCCGATACTTTCGTAGGTGTCCGCGCATTTAATGTCAAGGTTGCCCAGCAATGACGATCGTATGGCGAGGCAGTTCTGAAAGTGCTCTAGCGACAAATCGTATTCGTTTGATTCACAATAGCAAATGCCAAGACGAAAGTGGGCATCGGCCACATCGATTTCGGTGTCTCTTTTCGCGGATAGTGTTTGCAATGCAGTTGAAATGCTCTGTATGGCTACTTCATATTGGCCTAGTTCTTGATAGCAGCTGCCCAGCAGCAACTTTGAGCGAGCAAATATTTCGTCTTCATTTTCAGATCTCGATTTGAGAGCCACATGAAGTCTCAAGTTCTCTTGCATGCATTCGACACATTCTAAAAACTCTTCTCTCTTGAAATGTACTTCACCAAGCCCGTGAAGTGTTGCTGCTACATCAATATTTTCAGTACCAAACAATGTTACCCTAACTTTTAGTGCGCCTTTGAAGTTATTGAGAGCGGCTTCGTCTTCTCCCATTGCCAAATAGATAGTGCCAAGCCAATGCTGCGACGCAGCTGTTTCGGCATGAGTTTGACCAAAAACATCTCTCTTCTTCTCACAAGCTGCACACATGTACTCTAAGGCTGCTGAATAATCCTTTTTGCGGGAATAGAATGTTGCAATATTGTGAAGGCAAAGTGCAGTCAGGACGTCTCGCTTTAATTTCATTCTAAGAGGCTTGGTCGTGACATCTTCAGATTGAAATATTGTTAGAGCTTCAAGGTAGTTGCTGATAGAACCTTCATCGAAGTTCACATCTTGAGCGAGTCCAATGTTATATAGACAAATGGCAGAGTCAAAGATGGTTCGCATATCGGATCTGAGTAAGATCTTGGCTTCTTCAAAATATTTAAGTGCTATAGAGTGCTTGTTCTGATCAAGATAAATCTGACCAACATTTAGTAGTGCCTTGCCCGTCTCAATACTGTTGAAGCCGTGTTTTTCAGTTGTCACACGAAGAACCTCTGCCGAAAAGACCAAGGCTCGGTGGAATTCACCAACTGATGAGAAAGTGCTCGCAATGCTGGATTTTATGTCACTGAGTTTAGATATATCCCCAATCTTTAGGCAGATTTGCAAGCTCTGGTCATAATAGCTCAAAGATTTTTCGAATTCACCCATGCTTTGAAGCAGGTTTCCAACTGAAAACAGAGCGTCGGAACGCTCAACATCGGTATTCTGTGCACTTTTCATCAGGATTGATGCCTCTTGGAAGAATGAAAGTGCCTTTGAATTGAATCCCAGCTGTTCATTAACAATGCCAAGACGGTAAAGTGTTCTCGCCTTTGAAATACCGTCTGCTGTATCATCTGATTTTGATCCCAGGATCGAGAGCGATTGGGTTAACCAATCCAGAGAACTCTCACAATCACCGAGGCCAATCAGTGCTACCCCCATTAGATACAATGTTGAATGAAGTTCTCGATGGTCCTCACCCAAAGATGTTGATGTGATTTCGTAGCTTTCCCGCAGACATTCAAGAGCTCTTTCGGGCTGCTCCAACTCAACATAAACGTTGCCCATATTGAAAAGCAAGTCTGCAATCCTCAGTAGATCATTGTTTGTCTGACGCTGGATGTTGAGTACATCAATAAAGCATTCCAAACCTCGGCGGTGTTGTCCTATCGATGCGTACAAGTTTCCCATACGATGTAGTACATCACATATTTCATCCGAGATTTCGGAACTGCTATCCTCTGATTGAATCACTTCCATTGTAGATAGCATTTCCGAATAGTAGGTCGCCATTCTGCCAATGCATGTGTGGTCGCAGTTGGACGATTCTTCCAAGAATGAGACAGAAGATCTATAATGCTCCAATGCTTCGTGCACATCACCTCGTTGTTGTATAATGTTGTGTGCCATTTCCCGATGGAGTATTCCAAGCTTCTCTTTCGGCGCGAGTAGGTCATTAAATTCGTATATACGTATGGCCTTGTCGTAACACATCATCGCTTTGGGAAACAGAGATTTTGTGGTGAACGCCTTTCCCATGCAAATGAGCGTCTCGGCCACGTTTGGACTTTCCTTGCCAAAGTGATTAACATATGTTCGAAGACAGAACGATAAACAATCAATGGATTCATCTGGGATCTCTGTTTCAAGTAGGACGCCCGCTAAGAGAAATTTGACATATGCATTGTTTAATCCATTCTCTTCAACAGTCACAGACCCAGCTCGAATGCTGAGGCACATTTTGAGACAATTCAAGCAATCAACGAATGCTTTATTGGCTCTATGAATGCATGCAAGTCGAAATAGTGCATGTGCTGCCCAAAGATTTACCGCCTCTAAATACATAAAATCAAATTTATTTCTGTTTTTCTGTATCCGTTTCCCTATGGACTGGAGGAAGCGGAGAGCATCAAAATAATGAACCTTCGCTGCGTCGTTTTGGTTGCGTGCATCCTCGACCCGGCCGAGAACACACAAACAATGAACCTTGTCTAAGTCTGATTTGCCAAGAGCGGAAGTATCTTTGGTCGCGACAGGTGTACGTGCGGATGATCGAGAGGTAATTGATGAGTTAAGAGCTTCTAGCGAAAAACTTAGATCTTGTTTCACTTTTGCATCGTCGGTCTTGGCACTTAATGCGCGAAGAAGGTGGGCGTGACCTAAACTTTGCTGAGTCTTCAAAGTGTTTATGTGGTCTTTGCCCAGTAGTTGGTTTTGAATTTTCAACGATTCCGCAAAAAACTTGATTGTCTCGTCCGCGAGCTTGGAATTGTCGGTACCCATGCAAAGCAATTTACGTTCAATTTCACGGATGTGTACGTGTCCAAGCTGATACAGGATGTAAGCGATTTGGAGATCGTTTTGGTTATCTTTGTCTTTTCTGCGTGTTCGAAGTACACGCTTAAACGCTTCCACAGCAAGGACTTCGTCGTCTTCAATAATGCTGTTTCCTTCTATTACCATCGCGACCCAAGCATCTTCGGATCTCAGTTTTAATAAGCCCTGGCTCGTCATCGACTCGGCAGATGACGAATGATATAATCCATACAGAGCAGTTGAAATACGGATCGATTCTGAGAAACAAGTAATTGATTTATCCTTGGCGGCTTTCTTCTCGTGTGCAGATAGAGATGACGACGCGATAACTTTGTATGTTTTACCCATGCTTTGCATTATGTCCATCACAATGTCGTGTTCTCGAGTTCCAAGCCTTTCAACAGTCAATTTTTCGGCTTCTCTGTACGATTGGATGGCGTCGTTCAGCTGACCCAACTTCGATTGTAAATGTCCAATCCTGAGCAGAACGTCTTCTTTTGTTAACATTTCGTCAGTCGTCGTTCTTTTTTCAACTACCTTGAGTAACAACGAGTAGCAGTTCAGATTTTCTCTGTCCCAATGCGTCTCGTCGAAACAATAAAAACTAGTTTCGTCGTCAATGTTGGGAAAAGATCCTAACGCCGACGCAAACAAATTTCGAATTCCTACTGCACGTTCGAAACATTGTGCTGAAAATGATAAATCGGAGCTGAGGAACCCAGCGCGCTGGTTCGCATCACTTAAAACGATTGCTGTATGCAGTGCGGATGGGTCTTCCCATAAAAGAGACGCAGTGAATGATAATGGATTATGTGTTCCTTTTGGGTCTAAATGCTTTGATCTAGAGTGGTGAATGGTGTTCAGGATGTGGACAGCTTTTTCAAGATACGTTGTTGCGCGATCGGGATCGTTTTGCGCCATGTACATTTGACCTAAAAGATGAAAGGCGGTGGCTAGACCATGTTTTATTGCGATCCCAAGACGATTGCGGTGAGTCGTTGTTAAATCATCTTCTTGGTTATTTGACAATATTCCTGCACTCAATTCGAAAGTTTCTATAGCTTCTTGCAATAACTCGATGACACCTGGATTCCCCAGTTTATTAATGACGAACGCCAATCGCATCTGACAAATGGCGAGATCCATTTGGGAGCTCAATGTTTCCATTTTGGGTTTCTCCTGATTCGTGGCTGTGGCTAGCACCTTGGCACCGAGAAGCGCTGTGCCCAACATTTTTCTTGCGATGTCATAATCATTGATTCTTGCATGCGAAATCGCCAAAAGGTATAAAATGTGTAAGCATGAACTATTGTATTTCTGGCCGATAAAGAATTGATCATCAGTAAGTCCTGTGACACTCCGATCATTGCGCGTAACTTGGAGCGCTGCTTTGCCAGTCTTCAAGGAGTCTTTGTTGAAAACGAAATTTTGTGAACGAATATCCTGAAGAGAAGACATGAATAAGTTGAACGCTTCAAAAAAATAGGATATTGCCGAGTCGTATGCGCGCATCCTAAATTCAAGAGTCCCTGCCAAGAGTAAATCTTTGGCTAATGACTCAAGTTGAAGAGATGTTGATGTCTCCGAAATCACAAATGAATCTTTGCTTTCAATCGAGCCATGAAGTCTCGATGAAATATTCTTCTCAATGATGAAATCATCTTCTAGGGCACATTCTTTCGCATTGGAATAACAACAATTTCGTCGTGAAATGATTGCTCTTTTCAAACAATCTTTGGCGCTTTCTTCTTTATTTTGGCGGGCCCAAAGTAAACGAATGTCTTCATCTGCCATGTTGTCCTCCCCAGAGAACAACATCACGTGGCACTGCCAATTGAAGGAATATGACAGCTGGGAAGCCTGCTTCATAAAAACATTTGCTACCTGAGAAAGAACTCCCCCAGCAGATATTCTGGGAATCCTCAAATCATGTGCCGAATAGATACCCGCCCCATTGACAAAACCAATCCTATCGATAGCCTCGTGAAAACAAAGCAAGGAAGCATCATACTCTTCTATCATAGCTAGCGAGCTCCCGAGGCATTCCAATGTGCAAGAGATGTCCTCGTTCATGGAAGAAACAAAATTTATCATTTGATCGGTATTTGATTTTGATCCCTGTCTCTTCAGCCTACTTGATCTTTCTCGCTCCTCTTTTTGCTTCATGATTGATAGGCATTGCCTATAACAGCCGGCGGCTTCATTCCATTGTTTGAGTTCAACGTAGATAGTGCCCATGTTGTGCAGCGTGTTGCTCACGGTTCTGTGAAATCTCCCGATGTGCCTGATGTACAACGATAATGATTCTCTATACGCCATTAGTGAAGACTCATATTCGAGGGTCTTTGTGTCGTGGCAAAATCCCAGACAAGTCAGAGTATCAGCAATATGAAGTTCCGCTGATATTTTTGATTCCCTTATTAATTGTAAGTTGATAACTTGATTTCCTCGTACTCCATTTGTCTCATTCAATAAATTTTGTTCAGCTTGTGATAAAATATACATCGATGACTTGTACGCTTCCAATGCATTTCGGTATGAACCAATTTCAAAGCTAGCATGATGTCTACAAGATTTTCCGTCTGTTTTGGCGTTATCCTTTTGTCGACGACCGAGGCAAAGACCTAGATGATGGAGTGAACGGCCTACCTCTAAGCAAATTGTTACAATATTGGCAACGTTGTGGATGGTGATGATTTCATTTTCAGGGTTGAGATTATCGATATCATTGCCTTTGTCAGGTTCATCGTTGTTGCCGTGTTTCTTCAAGCGATATCCAGTGTTCTCTAATGTAGAATCGAGATACGAGAACAGTGCGGAATCAAGAAGGATGTGGAAGCCAATGTACTCGTCATCATCCTTGATTTCATGTCTACTAACATGGTTTCGAAACGCAAGCTGGTCACTGAAGTTAGAAAGATGAATTATTGTTGAATTGTACGGTCCCTGAAGCTCGAATCTAGTCGTGATGAATGATTTGTCAGATAGTAGGTTGACCAAGTGGTCGTATTTGATACAATCTTTATCTATACTCAGGCGATTCTGAGAAACGAGAGCTCTTAACAAGAAGGTCGGTGCGTGTCTGTAAGCGTAGAGATCTGCCAACGGTCGAGAGCGCTTTGAACTGATGACAGCTTCACTTGACGAATGTCTACCATCATTCTCGGCATCATCCGGCTCGTCACGAAAGCAAAGTGATTCCATTTGTTTTTTCACCATCGAGATAATGATTTTTCCGGCGACTCTCGCCCAGCCTATATGTTCGTCGACTGTTCGGGTAGAATTCTGGGAAATCTTCCCACAAACAACAGTGCGCATGCGAACTTCATACTCTCGAGTTTCAGTCGCATCAGATCTCAATTGGACGTCATCGTCTTTTTTATCCCCATCATACATTTCTCCGTACAGATACTTGTCCAACTCAGTAGGAGCTTCGCCTGAGTTTTTTGACGTCGACTTGTTTAGAAGCCTTCGGCTTGTGAAGGACTCTGACTGCATTGCCAATTTTGTGCCTTCCTGCACGGTGAATAGTACCTGATACCTTCTAAAAATGCCGAGGTGATCAAAAAGGATCGACGCTATCAAATCGACCCTAGATTCAATGTTTATCGATGATATAAACGTATCCCCAACTATGTTTGGTCCTGAAAGAGTAATCGCGCCTGCATCTAACATTTCGATGACTTCTTGAAAAAGGGCGCGGGCGGTAACAAGTGGAACATAGTTATTCGATTCCAAATGTAATTCTGACATCAAACCTTTGAATTTTGGGGTCGATTCAACTGGCACGTTATTCGCACAATCTATGCTGCCGTATTCCTCGTGGAAGGCATCGACGTAGGCCTCGAGACATGTTTGTAATAATGATCGAAACATGAGAACTTGTTTCTGCTTCAACTCGATCTCTTTATTGAATAGGTCATTATTTTCTTCGATGCTTCCTTCATCTGATATGTCGTATGTTGAAGCCCCCAATTCATGAGGTGTTGTAGGTCTCTCATGCCTTGAATCTTCGGAGTCGTCGTAGTATTGTAAGTAATATTCCCGTGCAACGGACCACAATCGTTCTTCCCAATCTCCAACGTCGTCCGCCATTCCAATAGTAGAGGTATCAGTTTCATCTAATTCCTTTTTCGCTTGTGTATCCTCGACGACAGCATCGGCTAGTTCCTTGGATGTAGTGTTGTCGGTAACATCCAGAACTAGTTGAAGTTTCGTCGAAATTATGTTCGAATATATTGTTGTGGTATCGGTATGAAACAATCCTTCTTCTTCCGCTTGCTGTAACCACCATGGACGATCTTTTCTATCCGAATTGTCATTTACCATTGACATAGAATCTGATTGGGACTCAACAGATGATTCACCTTCACCATTGCTCCCTTCGTCTGAGAATTCGATACCCAGGTCATTCAAATCGAAAAGAATTTCACGAACAGCAAAGGGACGTTTGCAACTCTCAGTAGATGGATCCCGTGAATACCCGTCATTCGAACGCAATCTCAGTCTGCTTCGTGAGGAACGAGCTGCTTCAGGCAACTTCGCTTTGATTGAATCTGTTTTAAAGGTCGAGTTAATCTCACTGAGCACACTCATTATGGAATCGATACTGTCATCACTGTCTGAGCTTGGAAGAGCTTCCTCCGGATGCAGTGAGCTCAGCGAGCGCTGTGATGCTTGTGGCGAAGATCTTTGCGAAAGCTGAGACGCGTAACTGTGAGCACTAGGGGATCTGCTCAAATTACGACGATGAGAAGAGTATGAGGTTCCTCTGGATGAAGCGGACAAGATGGAAACTATGTCATCCTCATCATCTCGGAAAGAATGAGTCGGTCCGCCGAACGGTTCATAAAGCGTAGAGAATACAGATTTTCCGATGCTCCACGTACCGCTTCCTTTTCCTTCTGATAGACTAACTTCATCCAGAATATCGTCACAAGACGAATTGACGCTTCTCATTGGGCTGAGCTGCCGATGTCGTGGTCCAGATCGTGTGGGCGATGCGGCATACGCTCCCTCCCCAACGAGATAGCCATCCTCGTCGTCACGATAACTGTGCAGGGGGAGATATTTACTGCTCCCATTTCTAATTAGCGCATCAGATGAGGGACTAGAAGTCGATAATGCATTGCGAATTGTTGAGTTGGGAGCATTCGACGATGCAATTGAACGAAGAGATTTGTGTGCTCCAGATATTTGTCCAGTTTGTTTTCGTGTACATCTTTGATCACCACGAGAATATGGTCCAGTTGTTTCCGGGCGATTTTTCTGCGTTCTATCATCTCGAGTCCTGCTATTAAGATAGAATTCAGCATGTTGATGTAACTTCGGACTAGAATCATACTGTCTAGGTTGTCGTATACGTGAACGCATAGTTGGCATGAGATTTCTCGAGTGTGAACGCGACATCGGAGCACCATCATTAATGTAATGGCCTTCTACAGTGGCATACATCCTTTGCGGTGAGTTAGTCGAATCAAAACTGCTAATGCTGTTGCCCGAACTGCACCGCCTTGAGTCACGTGACTTGAACCGTGATACACGACGTGACGTGAGTGAGACTGCAGCAGTCCAGTCTGTATTTCTGCTACCTCGTTCGGTTGGCGGATCCATAGTGTAAACAATCTTATTCAAATGTTGCTGCTCGAGCCGCCGAGAAAGAAATTAATGGAATTTTAATGGAAGCTGCGTACCCACTTTTACCTGGGGGCTCAACTTACGTAAAGTAGTACAAGTACGTATAAGTACTACTTATACTTATTGTTTAAGTGTAAGTAACTCTTACCGCTGTTCCCATAGGTCTCTCTGGACGAATCGTTCAAGAGAGCTTGATAAGATTTTATAGCGGTGCATTGGCAGGAAGTGCTGCTTCAATTCGTGCCCGCTCTTGGCTCGCGGAAATCATGTCATCTGAAGTAGAGAAAAAACCCATCCTCCGATTTCGCGCTTGCAACATCGACAAAACAAAATCGCCCTTCGTAAATTCCACTGTCTCTTTCACGCTCTATCAATCGTCGTGCGTTCACCTCGCGGGTAAGACTTTAAACCATGGAATCGTACATCGTCGGCGGTCTATTCTCCATAGCGCTACTGACTAACTAACTGGTGACATATCTCATTATCACATATTATACATGATTGGTCCAGGTCCGAGCGGCTCTGGCAAGACTACGTTAGCAAATTATATTGCAGGACTGATTCCATATGATCGAGCGAATAATATTCTGCGTAAAACCTTTGGTTTGGACGTTCAAGAGTGTTCATGGGATGTTTCTATCCCCGAAAGAGAGCGCATTGGGATGTTATTTCAACAAACCACTTTATTGGATTCACTCACTGTAGCTGGGAATGTATGTGTGGCTTTGGAGCATTGCCCCTCAAAAAGAAATGATTATATTCAGTGGACGGAATCGCAAAAACAAACCGCTATTAAACGTCTTATTGAGACAGTTGGGCTGGATTATTTACGGGATGGACCAAAGCGACCCTCAGAATTATCGGGAGGCATGGCTCGTCGTGCGTCGCTCGCTCTTCAGATCGCACAAAACAAAAACCTGATTGTATTGGATGAGCCATTCGCTGGTTTAGACATGACCACCGCAGTAGGGGTGGCAAAGGAGTTGAATAGGCTGAGGAAACAGAAGGGCACAGCTCTGCTTCTGATCTCGCACGAGCCTGATGTCGTAGACGTTGTCATGGGTAAGGCAAACACAAGTGAAGTCTTGAACAATACATGTGACAGTGCGATCTGCCAATCTTTTCCACATGAACATGCTTTGAGTACTACAATCACTCTTGAACGCCGTGGATCAGACTATGATTCGTCCAAGCAGGACAAAAGTCATAAACATCCTTCTACCTTTGGAAAAGACCCTCTGCAACGATTCGTGCTGAAATTCCTGGACTATTTCATTTACTCTCTCCCACTCATTTTACTCACCTTCCTTGCGACAGGACTCGCAATATCAATGCTTTCTGCAGACATTCTTCGTAGAGTCGATGTCGCCGACACAGTTCTTTCCATTGTAGGCAGAGAAATAAAACCGATCATTCAAATGTTCACAGGGGAGAAAGAAGTTAGCCCACTTTACACGATGATGATAAACATGAAAGTCAAAGGCATGCTGAATGAGACAATCCCCCCTGCCAAGGCAACACTGTATGCCGTAGGGATGGCAAAACTTTTCATTTTAGAGATCGGTCCCCTAATTACATCGTTGTTGCTTAGTGGACGTATTGGTGGAAGCTATGCTGGTGAAGTTGCAATGATGCAAAGTA
>JALLPF010000139.1:0-15840 GCA_036939455.1 Cyclotella distinguenda | reverse complement strand
AAAAAAATACCTATCTTTCGTTACATTTTTCGTTGAACCTTTTTACTGCATAACAAATAATTATTAAAGGTAATGATTTGTGAAACAATTAATTGAGAGATCCCTCAACTCCAAAGGCTTAATAAAAAATTGCAAATGTCTTGAACTTTGGAAATTATCTGGAATTCAATATTTAAGCCTTTAACAAGTCATAAGAAAAACGGCTATAATTTTGTAAAAGGATGAGATTTTGTTTCCCCCATACAAATCCTATTAGTTCCTAAGTTGCAAGTCTGCAAATTTGAAAAAATCTTAAATTACATTTTTTCAGACTTTTGCAGAATATCAGACTTTTTTCTGAAATCCTGCAAAAGTCTGGAAGTTTGTAAAAGTCTCAAATTCTGCATTTAAGAATTTATCTAAATTACTGATTTCGCACGTAGGAATACTTTAATAATGTTTGAATACAAGATTTGATACAATCATATTTTTTCCCATACCTTCGATGTGGTTTTACCGTAGCGTGACCATCAAAAAAAAATCCACGAGTGATATTAGGAGTATTTATTATCTCAAAGAGAAAAACATATTCGTATTTCCAGACAATGCAGGCATTGATGCCGGAGTGTACAGCTCGTTGCTTCGACCTCATTAATTGTGTGTTCATTAAGTTCGTATAATTACACTCACTCGGGTGGCATGAAACGATTGTTTTAATAGGTGTTTTCTGTCCCCTCCCCGAACCCTGTCCCTAACAGGAATCGATCATCAGGGTGGGTGAGGGGATTTTAAACTACTAATTAGACTCGTCGAGGCGGAAGGGCTTGATGCAAGCAAAAACGGTTCAGGTTTGAGGAAAACGAAACTGTGAGGTCTCCAGATCTCCGTTTCATTGTCATTGTCCCTGTCATTGTTCCTGCCACCCTAACATGTTTCGAAACATGATACGACTATCGGCGGCTGGTCACAAGATTCATTAGCTTCTGCCCTCCTAGTTTCTCACTCCTAGCAACAATGCGGGCATTGATGCCGGAGTGTACAACTCATCGCTTCAACCTCGTTAATTGTTTGTTCATTAAGGTCGTATAATTACACTCACTCGGGTGGCATGAAAACGATTGTTTTAATAGGTGTTTTCTGTCCCCTCCCCGAACCCTGTCCTTAACAGGAATCGATCATCTCCATTAATCCCTTCTTGAATCCTGTACCGGGGTTTGTGAGTGGCACTGAGACAGCTAGGCGCGTGAGGGTCGGTCCATTAATCATTGTGTTTTTGCGCGTGTCTGGGGTCAAGTTTGGCGGGGTCGCTGCTGTGAGGGTCGCGTCGGTTGTGCCGTCAGGGATGTGACAAAACTCTCGGATTGAGATCATACGTTCTGAAATGTCGACAGAGAGAAGGTCTACTTGGCTGCGAATGTAGAGAAGGAAAGCATCTGACGACACAACGGCGCCACGTTCTATCCCGCTCGTCGTGTGTACCTCCTGCAACTGCGTCCGTATGGGCAGAGTGTCAGCAGAGAGGTCACCCAGCAGAGGATCTCTTATGGGAGTGGGGCAATTTGGAATGTCGTAGTCATCTGCGAAGGGGCGGCGCGGTTAGTGTTGAGTCGTCAATGTTAAAATCCCTGGGCAGGGCATCTGCGACCGTGTTGTCGGTCCCTTTGAACCATTGGCTGTAACGTTTGATGTTGTGGGCCAGAAGCAGGCGCGCGTCTTTCTGGGCTAATGAGATCTGTGCTGCGGCCTGGATGTCGCCCTTGTCATCCTCTCTAAATTGCGTTTTCCTACTCCATCCTTTGTAGATTGTAGAGTCCGTCATCGAGAGGACACAGTCTCCACTCTGTATTGTCCCCTCGATGATGTCGGTCCAAGGGCCAACGATGCTGGCGAGGTGCTCAAGCATGTTGTTCGAGGCCTGGAAGAGTAGGTGCGGTGGGATCTCCCATCTCCACACGCGTCCTGAGTTGTTGTAGCCCCCTATGTCACAGGGGCAGGAATCACTTCGGTAGATCACAGTTGGGGCGAGGTAAGCCGCAGAGTTCATGTCGATTCCTTTATTTGCTGAGTCGAGGAAAAATAACATCATTTCGATGTCCTCGATGCAGGGGGGGGGGATAGTGATAGTGCGGTTGTGGGAGTAGCGCAGGATGAGGCTGTGCAGTCGATTTGTGAAGTGGTTGAGGTGAGGGAGGATCGAGGTGACATTGGCCCAGCGGCCTAAGTTGCATTCGAGTTCTTCGTTCGAAATTTCTTTCCGGTGCAAGATGTCGATGCAGTTGTTCCTCCATATCGTGTATTTGGCGTCGGGCAGGGCGATGGTCATTCGGCGAAAGTCGAAGGCCCAGCCAAGGATTATTTTCCGTTCTGATAGCCCGGCTTCAGCGATGAGCTTGTTTCGCGCCGCCATTTCTTCCCGGGGTATTGGCTTGTTGTTGTGGAGGGGGCGGGCAATGCAGTGTATCATGAGGAGGGCTGCGTGTCGGAGTTTGAGTTTGTTGTCGGAGTCAGGGAGGTCGACGGTGAGGCAGATCATGTCATCGATGTAGATGTTGGCAACTCCCGCGTTGCTTGTGTCCAATTCAACAATTAACCTCCTACCGGGGGCGAGAGGTGTGGTGTCCGGGGAGTCTGGGAGGTCAGGGATCAGGCTGGCGGCTGAGGAAGATAGTTCGTATGGGTCCCAGTCATGGCAGCGGAGGAAGGCGTTGGTGAGGTCGCAGATTGGTTCTGCGAGGCAACCCCATTCGTTTGGACCCGGTTTTCCGCCGAAAGTGAGGCGGAGCGCGATGAGGGCAATGTTTGAAGATGGGATTTGTGTGCAGGATTGGATGGCTGGGCTGGCGTGAAGGTGGCAGCGTCGGTAAGCACTTTCGAATTCGATCTTTGATGCGAGTATTTTCGAGCGTGGGTGCCTGAAGCGGCTCGCCACGGCCCAGTTGACTAGTCGTCAGACAACGTGGCCGAAGAGGCACGGCATGAGGCCGTCGTTGTTGATACGGCGGTTGACTGAGCTCCTGTCCGACCAGGCCCACGATTGGTCATGTGTGAGTCTCGGTTTTTGTATGATTTCACCTTGTTCGTTTATGGTGTTCTGGAGTTGGACGTTGAGGGGCGCGAGGCATGCCCCTGGGATGTGGGAAAGGCGGTCGAGGGGTAGTGGTAGCGCGTAACCGAAGGTCGCGTCTTTTTCGACAAGTTTGAAAAGCGTGTCGGCGTTTGTTGTCGCCCCCTTGTGGTTTCCAAAACGGAGGGCCTCGGTAAGTCATTGCGTCGTGTCTCTTCCCTGAGCGGTGAGGTTGGCCAAGTCGATCCATGTGTGAGGATGTGGCTCATCCGCTCCCAGGCGGGGTGGAATTCGAATAGTCGGTGAAGGGTGGCAGGTCGTCGGAATTCGGATCCGTACCCGATCGGAGTGTCGGAGAGTTGCTCGAGTGCGAGGGCAAGATCGTAGTCGAATGAGCTGAGTGTGTCGAAGTTGTGTTTGGTGGCCTCGCGGCTCATATTGAAATGGAAGGGGGGTTTCGATGGCGGTGGCTCTTCGGACTCAACAATCAGTCGGATGGTGTCGAGCATATCCTGGCGTGGCCAATGTTCGAACAAGCCAAGAGCGCGTGGGTTCGGTGTACTGTGGTCGTGAGGATATGGGCCGAAGGTGGGCAGGGGAAAGCTGGCCCATCGAGGGGCCATGGTGACGTTGTTGAGGACGAGTCTTGGCGTAGAGTCGGTCCAAGCGGTAGGTGGCATGCTTTGTGGAGGGATAGTAGACGGTCGCAGTGGCGGGAAAGTAGGCAGCGGCGGCTGCGGTAACCCGTTCTTCGTGGAGGTTCCTGTCCAGGGGCCAGGTTCAATTGGTGAGTCATACTCACTTTCTGTGTCGATGATGTCTGCGACGGAGAAATCATAGTCGACATTTGTCGGCTTGTCTGTTGCGCTTTGTGGTGATGGCTCTGCTGGCAGTGTTTGTGGAGGGGCTGTGTGAGGCAGTATTGGTGATGTAATCCCGTTAGGCTTCGGTTTTGGAGATTGTTTCGTCCGGTTAGGTTTCGGTTTTTGAGGAGAGTGGCCGGGACGGTTTCCCACATATGTCTCTATTTTATGGTGTATGTTTGGTTTCTGGCGTGGCCGGACGCTGCTGGGCTCCGGCCCGAATAGTCAAGCATCGGCTCGACAGGCGGCAATGAATTCGATCATTTGCTGGTGAGTTGTGGAAGGTAAGTGAGCACCACCTATGTGTGTCGCTGAGTTCACACAATTGTGAAAACAGTAACCCTCGATGTGAAACCGTGCGCACATAGGGCGGTCGTGGAGGGTCGGCCTGTCGATGAGGTGCTTCCCAGCAAAGACTGTGTCCCAGTCTTCGCCTGGGAGCATTTTGAATTCCGAAGGTTGGTCGGTGTTGTCGACTGAACGACGATTACGGTCGGTAAGTGGGTCTTGTGTGTCATTTTGCCAATCGCACCCCTTCTTCCGGCCGCCTTTTGTGGGGCTGGGCGTGTTGGTGGGCGGCGGTGTGTCGTTGAGCTTGAATGTTGGCGGGAGTTTTACGATGAACGTGTTGTCTACGACAGTATCGATGATCCGTTCGAAATCGAGGGCTGATTTAGTGATTTGGTCCGGGTCGTCGGCATCGCGGCATTGTGTGAGGTAATGCTGAATGCGTTTGTCGATTTTGAAGAGGAAGGCAGCTACAAAATTTGGGGTGGTTGAGGCTTCTTGACGAAAGGTGAGGCTGTTCTTCTCGGTTGATTTCCAAAGCTTGTGTATCGCGTTTGCGATAATGCTGTTTTTCTCGAACCAGATGGCGCAGGCCCCCCAAAAGATGAAAATCTTTTTGGTCATCTCGTGGACGGATGAAACAAAGGGTAGGTTTTGTTTCATCGCGAGGCGGATTTGGTCGTCGGTGCGGCCTTCCTTGCTGGCGATGATCGTGACGATGCTGTGGGGTTCCTCGTTGGCTAGGGACTCCAATTCGTAGTGAGTGAATATGGAGAAGTTGCTAGGTGAGCCCCTGTTGTTCCAGAGGAACTGGCCGTTGTAGAGCGCGGTGATTAACCCTTTCGAGAATCCCACATCAGCGATACCAAGGGGTCTGCCGTTCCTGCACACTCACAGGCAAAAATGGACATTGCTCCGGTGGCGATGCCAGGTGCAATTTCATTGGAGACTGTGCAGGTGGCGTTCCAAAAGAGGTTTATCGTGGAGGGATGGAACGATTTGCTTTCATCCTTCTTTTCCGTGTTCGACTTTTTTGCCAGTTCGAGCTGTTCTTCCTGGATGCTGGTGTTTCGTTCGGCATTTAGTGTCTGCCGGGTGATGAGGTCGAAGAACTTGGGTGCATTGGTTGTGGGAGCAGTCAGGGTGGTAGTCTGTGTAGGGTGGTTCGTGATGCAAGTAAGGTGGCGGATGGAGGCGTAATGTTCCGCTTCGGTGTCGTCCGTTCCGATGGAGAGATGAACTGGTTTGACGATTTTCTTGATAACGCCCCAGATCCATTGTAGGACGACCGTAATCATACTCATTGCTTTAACCTCATCATATTCCGGGTCGTCTACCTTAGTCATGTTGAATTCTTTAGCTGCACCGATGATGTGTTTGTATATTTCAGATGGATCTTTAGAGCGTAGGCCTAGTATGGATTTGGCCAGAAAGGGAGGGATCATGACTACACCGGCCCCGTTGTAGATATTGTCTCGGGATCGATCAATTTCGGCAATAACGGTGCCGTTAGTAATGGTGAGAAGGTCCTTTTCAGTGGGAGACTGGAAAGACATGTTGCGGGCTGCTTCCACATGATCATTAATGAATGGTGGTGCAGACGGTCCGGACCCTACTAGGACGACAGTTTTGTGAGCCTTACGAAAGTGAGTACCGCCTAGATTCGTTGGGTTGTGGCATAGGGTGATTTCGATGTTTGTGGTAGCGACTAGAAAGCAGTATCCGTTGCATTCGGTGAGCGAACGAATCTTCTCATCGATGATTTTTTCTCCTAACATCGCAGAAAAGAACGATTCCATGTTCTTGTCACCATCAATGTTCTGAGGGAGGTGAGAGAGCCAAAGGAGCCAGGT
Organism: Cyclotella distinguenda; assembly: GCA_036939455.1. NCBI lineage: Eukaryota > Bacillariophyta > Thalassiosirophyceae > Thalassiosirales > Thalassiosiraceae > Cyclotella > Cyclotella distinguenda. The sequence goes on along the minus strand of JALLPF010000139.1, from coordinate 9,793 downwards.
ATCGTGTAGGTTCATGGTTTTGATCAACTTTTTAAATTACGAATTAGACTCGTCGAGGTGGAAGGGCTTGATGCAAGCGAAAACGGTTCAGGTTCGAGGAAAACGAAACTGTAAGCTCTCCAGATCTCTGTTTCGTTGTCATTTTCCCTGTCATTGTTCCTGCCACCCTAACACGTTTCGAAACATGATACGACTATCGGTGGCTGGTCACAAGATTCATTTGCTTCTGCCCTCCTAGTTTCCCACTCCTAGCAATCCTTTGTTACCTTCTCTACCTGCTACGTTTAAGTATAGTAAGTAGTAGTACTTCCTTTGTCGATGCATTTTGAGTTATTATAAGTTACTTGTATATTTTCCCGTACGATATCTACCTTCAATCCACAATCCACCTCCACCAATCCACTGCCGCCTCTTTCAACACACCATGACATCCACCACCACAGCCAACAGCAGCAGCATCAGCAGCACCCCCCTCGTAATCGAAGGCTTCGACCCCGAAAAGCTCTCCCGCCACTTTTCCAATCTCGAACACCGCCTCTCCTCCGTCCCCCCCGCCGCACCGTCAAGCTCCCCCCACCAACTCGCCACATCGCTCCTCTCCTCCACCTCCTCCCTCCCCCAACTCCTCGCCAAGCATCACAACCTCTGTCTCGAATGGGCACTCCAACTCCAACTCCAATCCATCGACGTTGACATCGATCGACACAACGACACGCTCCACCACGACGCCACCGAACCTCCCCTCACACCCTCCCCCCAGCTCCTCCCCCACGACCACCACCTCCTCCTCGACCAACCCGGCCCCTACTCCGACGCACTCCACCTCCTCCAATCCCTCTCCCACTCCACCACCGAATCCATCGCCCTACAGACCTGTCGTTTCCTCGCCCGCCAATTCCAACACCACCTCGCCCAATCCGTCCGCTCCTCCCCCACCACACCCAAAGCCAGGAGTTACGGCACGCTCCTCCTGGGAGAGCAGGCCATGCACTCCCCCGACGCCCCATGGATCGTACTATTCTACTGCCTTCGAGCGGGGGATTGGGAGGGGGCACGATCCGTCTCCGGGGTGGATTCACGGGTGAGTGCCGTGTTGAACGGGGAACCCTATGCTCCCTCCCCCGCCAGAAATGCCGTGGGGGAATTAATGGGGAGTCCAGAGTTACCCTACCGTTCCGCGTGTTTGGCCGTGCTGGGCGGGAGAATATCAATTTCCGAGGGGGATTCGCCGGTGGTGGCCACGGTGGAGGACTACCTCTATTTCTCCCTGTGGCATGCTCTTTCCAATGGAGATGTGGACCGGGCGGTGGCACGGTTGGGATCCTTGGTCAAGGGGTGGGGACCGGGGTATTTCGAAGGGGAGGAGGAGGGGACCGCTGCCGAGGCGGTCGAGGGGGAGTATTGTGGGAAAAGGGGGGTGACGAGGACGGGGGGATGGGCGTATACGATGCCGTTGTTGCTGTGTCAGCAGTTTGCCACGGGGTTGGGGTACCTTGCGGAGGTGGGGGGTGGGTTGGGGTTGATGCAGGCGACTCATCTGGCGGTGGTGATGGATGAGGCGGGATTGATGATTGGAGATGTGGAGGTGGAGGTGAAGAGGATGGGGGATGCTTTGGAATCGCATTGGAAATTGTTTGCATTGTTGGTGGCTTCGGCTTCGGCGAGCTTGCAGGGACAGGACGTCGTTGCAGCGTTGAAATATCTCATGTACTTGTCGCGCAACGAGTCGATTATGAAGGGTCAGGTGAGATCGATTCTCATTCATCATGTCGATCATTGTCATCGTCTGCTGCACGCTGATATTCCGTCTTTGCAAAAGGTACGCCGGCTCATCCTAGAAACCCGCCAATTTGAAACCCTCGCCGGAAAAATACAACACGACGGCTCCCGATCCAGGGCGGCCCTCGATGTGCACTTCTCCGCCAAGGACGTTTCCTCACTCCTTGCCGAGTCCGCCGGCGAAGCCATTCGAGCAGGCAATCACGCCGATGCCGTGGATCTGCTCGTTCTGGCGGGGAGGTATGGCGCCCTGTTTTCCTTGATGAATAGGGAACTGGCGTCGTATTTGGTGGTAACCAACGAAGATGAGGCGAAGAAACGACAGTAAGCTGACAATATGCCACGATGCAACATACATTACTCATATTCAGTACTTATATTCATTTGACTCCCCACCCCACAACATGCGCTTCCACCTATTATTCTAGATTTTGGTTCACTACCGCGAATCAATTCTACGAAATTCATCTCGCGGAAGGAAAGACCTACGTTCACACTTCTCTCAACGCCGAGGGCAACACCTCCCTCGGTAACACGCTCCAACTGCTCATGAATCTCATCATATTCTTCGACAGGCACCGCGATCAGCAGTGGGAGGGGGCATGGGATCTAATGGACCATCTCGGCCTCTTTCCCAAATCCGATTCCGAGATGACAATCAAACTGAATGCATTCACCTCGCTCGACGGCTGCGTCCGTCGAGAATTTCATCGCGTGGTGATTGCTTCCATGGAGGCGCTGTGTCATTTGTACGGGTCGACGAGACGGACCGCGATGGAACAGCGGATCGATGACATTCGTACACGTGCCAGGTTGCTCGTTACCTTTTCCCGTCTGATTCGCCTTCCCGCGGCGTCGGGGGATGTTGACACTTTTGCAAAATTGGCACAGCTGGAAAGGGACCTTTTGTAATACCCGTGTCTTTGGTCGTTGGTCCTCAGGATTGATGCGCCACGGAATTTGAATAATTATATTACCCATAGTATTATAAAAGTACGTATTATATTATTATCATGTTTCGACTACCTAGATTCGTTTCAGCAGCGCAAGGAAGAAGCCACCGGAGTCATTGTCCTGCGGAAGCAATCGAACGCAGCGATCCAGTCGCAACGATCCGTTCCTAGCTTTACAAGGCCACAGAGTGTCCGGCGCTCCATCCCACGGAGAATCACAAAAAATCAGACCCCCACGATCCTCCTCGTCATCCTCCACCTCGTCGCCATTGTAAAATGCAACCCTCCAATCGTCCGTGCCGGGCCGTAGAACAAGTCCGGGCAACAGGTCCTCCGGCCACTCCACCAGAACAAAGTTCCGCCCACCCCCGGACGCATTCCTCAGAGCCGCGGCAACCACCGCCTCATCCTCCACCGGATTCAAACTGCACGTACTGTAACAAACGAATCCTCCGACCCTCACCTGAAGCCCGAACCAGCACCCTCACCTGAAGCCCGTGCAATTCCATCCCCACCCGAGGACTCCACATGGGCAAAACGTGCCCGTCCTTTCGAATCGTCCCATCCCCGCTGCAGGGCACATCGCACACGACCCCATCGAACAATCTCAATGTTGGCAAGGGAAACTCCGAAGCATCGTACCGCGTCACCCTCATCTGCCGGGTCACCGATTGGGGCAGACCGGAACGCGCCACCGCCTCGACCAGACTCTTGCATCTCCCCGGGTGGACATCGTTGGCGATGACCCTGCCCCCGGCGACCATCTCCAGGGCCTGCAGTGTTTTACTCCCGGGACTGGCGCACAGGTCCAGCACCTTGGATCCCTTTTTCACAGCGCCGAGGGAATGGAGTGCGAGGACGGGGAGCATGCTTCCAATCTCCTGCCGGGCCAGGGTGCCGTCGGTGCTGGCGGTTACGATGAGGTCCCTCAGTTTGGGGAGTTGGGCCAGGCTGGACTTGGAGAGGTTGGAGGATGCGGTGGATTGTAGTATCGTTGGGTCGTTCGATACGGGATGGAGAAGGTGGGAGTAATCCCGGGAAAGAATTTGTTTCAGCCGTTGCGATTGGACGGTGTCGTTCCGTCGGAAGCGGAGGGTGAGTGGCAGCGGACGGGAGAGGCTGCGTACGAACGACGTCAGGTGGGGATACCGTTTGGAATGAAGGAATGCCTGCATCAACGGATGTGAATCGTATCGATTCGGATCGGTCGTTTTATCATCCGACGTGTTTTCTCCGGATGCATGCATGTCCCGAGAAGTGTCGTGTTCGACCAAGTCGGCGGCCGACGATTTCTTTCGTCGTCTCTTGGATGCCCGCGACATGCCCGGCGTTCTCGCCCGATTCACGATGGTATCCACGTTGGAATCGAGGGTGACGACACCCCGCGGCTGAGCTGCGTAGTAGGCGAGGAATAGATTGTATCCCGCCCCGGATTTGCGATGCCACAGGTCGTGGGCTTTGTCGTGGGCTTTGTCGTGGGCTTGGCCCTGCGGTTGGTTGGGGAGGATGTCGACTTGGGATGGACTTGTTTTGAATGGGGCCAGGCCGGGACCTTTTCTGGCATCTGATAGAGGGTTTGAGCTGGCTGTGTTTCGTCGTGGGTGTTTGGGCATGTTGCTTCAGTTCAGAGCTCAAAGTTCACTTTATAATCGATTGTCCTGTGGTAACTATCGTACTTGGTGGTGAGTGGTGATGATGCTTCATCGCCATGATAGAACTAAGTTTAATGACGGTTTTGTGGAGATGACTCCGGAGTACGTAGGTAAGTATAGTACCTACTTAAAGGTATCTAGGCGGCGCAGTGGATGCAGGGTTGTTCATGATTGTGTTGTGAGGAATCCGAGTACGATACTCGATATCATCCTCTGTGGATTGGTCAATAATTAATGCTGTTAGCACAAAAATGCAGGACAAGAACAAGACGGTAGTCGCTTTGAAAACAACCCGTCCGTTTGCTTCCGTCTGAGATTTCCTCCGATCAGCAGTGAATCCAAACTCTCCTGCCAAGCGTCAGGTCTGTAACCACCTGCGATACTCAGCAATTTTGAAAAGCGATCAGGTTGAATGATTCTATTTCAGACACTGTCCGTTTGATTCAAGAACGCATCGCACTAAGTCCAATGCCCAAAAAGCGTTGGACTCATTGCTCCCGAATCTCGTTACTCATAGCTCATAGCACCCAGTCGAATCACTTTTTCACCGGATACCTGGACAGAGCTTCACCAGAATCTCAGTAGAGCAGGAAAAAGCTCTCTAGCAGGAGGTAAATAGACCCAACCGAAATGACCAATCAAACCAGGATTATCTTAACTGCTGCAATTGTCAATGCAGCTATTCACCAAAGCCGGACTGACGGTTTTATCGTCGAGATAAACATCACAAAAAGCCCGACTCAGACCGGGGGCCAATCCCATGTCCTTCCCATCCACCGACACTCTGACCCCATCCGAAGAACAGTCGAATTGCAGTTTGGATCCCGGCACCACGCATCCCTTCGCCGAAACGCCGTCGAGAATCAGTCTCTTCAGAGTACCCACCGCCGCCTTTTCCGTAGCACGAGGTTCCACGCCGTCGGCAATTGCGGACGCCATTTTCTCGGCACCCACTTTGAAATTCATCTTAATGAGGAACGTCGTGATGGATGCCGATTGCAACGAGGCCCGAAGTGTTGAAATCGCTTCCCGTTTGTTCGATTTTGGGATCGATGAGATGCTCGCCTTGGCATCCTTATTCGAATACAAACCTACCGAGTATACCTGTGTTGAAGGTATGGAAAAGGTGGTGTTGCGAGGAATCCGAAACGCGACCTAGTGTGTGAACGAGATGGAAAAATATCCGGCATACCTTGATTGGACCCTTCCTGCGCACGCCAACGCCGATGAGTGACAACCCGCCGACAGAGTCGTCGAATGGAATATTTGTGGCGCGGTCCACAATAGAAGCTGTAGCGGCATTTACAGATTCCGGAAGGGCGATGGTGAGGATAGCTAGAAGCGTGGAGATGATTAAAATGATGGAGTTCATCATCGTGGTCGCTGATTTGGATTGTTGGGAAGACGGTAGTAGTTTTTATAAGTAAGTATACTTACAGTTACAGTGGTGTACGAAGTGAGTAATGAAGTATTTAAATATCTATAATTGCATTGTAGCATCAACAGGTACAAATGACATCGTGGCCGAGTGGTTAAGGCGATGGATTGCTAATCCATTGCTCTTTGAGCGCGCATGTTCGAATCATGCCGTTGTCGATCTTTTGCATCGCGGTTGTTGGTTAGTGATACATCGAATTTTAATTCCTTTTGGCTGTAATACATCTTTAAGTTTGTGTTTACGGCACCTTCTCATTATTGAACGGATGCTCTCTAGCAGAATAATATTATCGATCAGGGTTCTGCAGAATAGGACGATACGCCCCCAAATCGGGTCGGCATCGTACCCGAAACTGAAAATAGAAAAAGCAACTTCAATTATTCACTTTAAGTCCTTTAGTAAATGTAGTTATGCACAAATATCATGCCTAACTTTAAAGTTATTCCTTTCGGCAATAACACATCTTTATGCTCGGGTTAACTCAATATTGAACGGATGCTCTGGAATAAATGCGCAGTGATTCGTCTCTCGTCTGCTTCTTTTTGTTTTTTCTATTCTTTGTGCCTCGAAGAAGCAATTCCTGGTCAGGGTTCTGCCGAATAGATCGCTCTGCCGCCAAATCCGGTCGATACAGGGGAACGAGACCTCCTCTCGACCCTCGTCTTTCTTGGTGAATGTTTGACAAGCCATCAACACTTCGTGTTCTCTTTTTTGAAGAACTGACAGAGTAATCTGTCATCCTGTTCTGCTCATATGGACTTCCATGCTTTGAGAAAACTCTATTTACTCGGTGAGAAGAGCTCACCTTCCCAGGATGATCTGAAACGTTGGATAGAAACGTAAAAATGTAAGACCAAGACAAATTACAAAATCAATCGATGAGACGCAATGTTTACAAACCATGCGTAATTGGTGTGCAAATGTCATCACAGAGCTTAGACCGGCGATCACTTGCTTCCCTGGCCTGTTTCAGCCTGAAGGAATCGACCAAACTGCTTAGGTAGGATAAATTTTCAACACAATTCTTGACGTCAGAACTCTCAGCGATATGCAAGCGGTCGATGAGTCTCATGTAGCACTCTCGGAACATTTCAACTATGTCGGGAGTTCGAAAGACTGGAGATAAATCACAAATTCCCCCGTCACTGGATATCAGTCCGTCTCTATTGCGAATCTGTTCAAGATTCGTTGATGATTTGTCAGATCCAATACACCCATAACGGAACAGTAGACTATGCATTGTTGAGAGTTGAGCTTTGTATGCATAGAGTGTACTGTCAAGGAATTGATTCATGGATTACTCACCTGATTAAGATTTCTGATGGACGATCAGCGCCCCCGTTTGAAAGATGGCATTCGATCTGAGAGGATGATGTGAGACCACCACGTTGAATAACTGTCTTTCAAACAATAAATTAAATGAATACAGACATATAGCTGGCCATACTTACATGATGTGATATTAATACATAAAGTTTGTAACTTCCAAGGCCACCAGTGAATGGTTTGTCCAGACCTTGTTGCACCATGATTATTTTGAACAAAAGCACAATTGGCGCAAAGCTGCAATATATTATGGTGGATGACAATCCATATCAGAAATACAGTCGGGGATTCGTCGTAAAGTTTAATCGAAACAGTAGATTGTTTTGCAACTCACCTGTGAAATCGATTCACCTGCGACATTGCGTAGGTGCTAGTGTCCACCCCGTTATGACCTCCTATGGCAATATCTCCTTCAAACCCGGTGCGTGTGCTGCAGTTAACTATAGGAACACGAGCTCTAGATCTGCATTCGACTGTGTTTGTGAACGAGCTTCGCCGCAATTTGTTCGTTAGGTTTTGCAAAACTGAAATGACTCGAACGCGTGTTTTTCCTGTTGGACCGAAAACAGGTTTAACAAGTGGTTGGGATATATCGATTGACAGGTGATTGCATTCCGAAACCGATGTCAACTCCAAAACAACATCTTCGTTAGAATTCTCAACTTTCTCAATGTCAGAGTCTTCATTGAATAAACATGCTGAATGTCCATCATTACAATCTAAACTAGTACGCGTAGAATATCTCTCAACTTTCGGCGCTGGAGCTGCTCCATTTTTTTTCGATTCACCTTTCCTGAGGCGAGTATGAAATGATGACATTTTGTCTGCGCTATCGTCATCATCATCATCATCGTTGTCCAAAATCTTTTCACTTGGCTCATCGGTACTGCTGCAATCATCATCGACGTCTATGACCGTCTTCTGATTGTTCGATTTCGAACAATGATTTTTAGATCGGTCTAGATTCCTTTCGTTTGATGCATTCTCTGGCCGGCAGTGATTACTTGACATGGAAGTCTTTCGTTTGATTTCTAGATTTCTTTTATCATTGTCAAGTCGAGATTTCTTTTCTACAACAGAAGCATATTGTCCTCGATCGCTTAAATTAGGCATGTCTTCAGCACATCCCCCAAACTCCTGAACGCCATCAATATCAACGACAAAACGAAAGCTTCCTTTACATTTTGTCAAGTTTTTAGAATGCCGAGTGTCTACTTTAAGTAATGGATGCGAAATTCTTTCATGATCAGAATCAGAGTCTTGACCGGTGAGATCGATGATAGGGGCTTTTTGGGGTGATTCTTCAATGGGCCTCTCTTGGACTTCGCCAACACGATCAATTACAAATAAGCAGCTGTCATCAAGATGATGTGCGTGTTGCCCAGTCTCCCCCCGCACCTTTCCAGTTTTCTTGCTCCCCCGAATGTGGTATTTGTTTGGATTTGGTTGTTGATGCTGTAACTGAGCTTGTGTTGCCGATTGGATGGCATCCAATGTACTAAGTAACGAAGTTTCGGATAACAGTGGGCATCCACTATGGTGGATAGTATCTAGTCTCCTATCATCGTCATGCTCTTCGAGACTGTCACCATTCACAAACCTAATGTGGTTTAGCTGAGGTGTTTCTGCTTTAACCAGGCCCCACAGACACCTTATATGGAGAGAGAGATATATATAAGAATGCCCATTCACGATGTGTGCGCGACACCAGCAGCGACGCAACAGAACAACTTACATGTCGACATCCGATGCAAATGTACAAACCTCTTGGGCAGCAAAGGACCCGAATGGCTCTACATAGATATCATCGGTTCCATCGCTTTTCTCGACTTTGTAGTTGCGACTGCGAGGGGAGAAATTGCCTCTTTCCTTGCATTCCCCGCCATTGCCACTTCCGGCGAATTGGGAAATGATTTGTGATATATGATGTAGAAATGATGATCGAGCTTTTAGTTCTGATGGTGTGAGTTTCACATAGGCGCAGAATGATTGGATTTCAGCGTCCATTTGAGACAGTATTCGAATCGATGGTAGTTTTAGTTCACCAGCGTCATCTTTGGCACCATTTAATTGAGAGATTCCAGCTTTCGAGGAGTCGGTAGGGGCAAAATCTCTTTCGGGGAAGAGATTGCCACGAAAGCGTTCATCGTTCTCGGCTTTATTCCACGGAACGTTCGTAGGCTTAAGATAATGTCCATCGTTGCTCTCGTTGAAATTCATTTGAAATTCTATTCTCTTGCATGCGCTTCGACGTTTTTTTTCTTTGGTGGGCCGCATCGTGTCATTTGAAATGTTGTGGCCCGACGATTTGTTTTGAAATGTTTTATGTTCCGACGATGCAACCCTTTTGACTTGATGTTTACTTTGTTTGCCGGCAACTATGCTCAAACGCTCTTGAATGTTCCTTCGAGGAGCTTTCGAAACATGATGCTTCATCACGGCCGTTTTATTTTTTTGCTTGACAGTTCCATTTCCGGGCGATGATTTTGATTTTTTCGCCGCCGATTCCATTTTAGCCTTGGTGCGTGGAGACGACGACGACAAGCTTTTTTCGTGTTTCGACGATGGATCCTCTTGAGCTTGTGACTTGCTGTTTCGCACGTTAAGCCGGCCGTAGTTGCCATTATCGGTTCTTTTCTTTTTCT